>UZAN01044984.1:7640-34136 GCA_900618425.1 Echinostoma caproni
AATGTGAACTAGTACAAAAAACAATTGAAATACCTGATTGTTCCACACGATAGCATTTTTTCAATAACCATTGTAGTAGTCTCTCTTTAAGTCAAAGTAGTTTGTACAGGAAGCACGGTGCACTTAAATGTGGTGTAAGGTGCAGGCATAATTCCCAATGCTTCATATGAAAATCTAAAGCTTCACATTCTTTTATGGACAGAATGGAAATGTCTTGGACTGCTTTGTTCAGACTGTCTTTGCGAACAGCGAACTATAGGGTGTTGCGCATTGCAGATTGAAACCTCAAATGGCTTTGACGCTAGAGGTATAAAAGTGAGCCAAATAAAATTGAAATTTTTCACAANGGGAGAGGGGTGGTGGAAACGGATCGGTGGTGGCCAAGTGGTTAGGTAACTAACTTCTGACCTGGGTGTCCTGGGTTCAAACCGCTCCACCTCCGCCCGTCTTCTCTATTTCTTTATTTCCCCAGGCAGCCTTTGTATGGCCGCAGCCACCTTCCTGAAAGTTGACTGTACATTTGTTTATTCATTATATGAAAAAGGAAGTAAAAAGTCATCATCAAGACGGGAGGTGTTCTAAACTCGTCTTAAAACCAGTGCACTCCAGCAACTCCCATGCAAACCGCGTAACCGCCGTTGGTGTAATAACACAGGTCTAATCGAAACTGAAACAGGTCCCTATGAAACACTTGTGTGTTCGTATAGGCAACAGTATTTGTACTAGACTAAGTTTTTTCCAAATAATAACAAACAAGCCTTGGTGAGTCTTTATAGCATTGATTTTCCTGATTCAGTGCATCACAATCGACCAGTACTGTATAGTGGTCGAGTGGAAAAGTCATTCTGGGGCCACACGTTATTACAGATGATGCAAAAATATGGAAAACAGCGACAAAACGTGAGGGCTCAATGGTACTTCAGAGAGCGCTTAGTGCCGCCTATCAATGGTTGGTCAAAAATGACATCAAATTGAATGCATCAAAATGTAAGATCGTGCCCCTTAGCCACAAAAATTGGTTTCCTTACTTCATGGGATATCAACAACTTCCATAATTTTGAATGAAAAAGATGTCTGTTCCGTTGTTCAAGACGACCTTAGTTGTTTTTAAGCTGCTCTGAGGCACCGTCCCCCGCTACATGACATGTTGGTTTGCTGGAACGTCCACAAAGAATGGTCAACAAAGCGGGCACGAGACTGCATTCCAAGACTTATGTGGAAAGACGAATCACTGGATTAGTACTTCACACAGTATCACCGAAGTCGCGGGGAATCGAGTTTGGTGTATCAAGTAATGCAGAACCTTGATCACTCATGTCGTTCATTGTTCGCCTTGTCACCCAGCACTCACCTCATTGGGGACCCATTGAAATTAATGCCCCAAAACTGTCGACTAATATTCACTTGATTGAAATTTTTTTAACTGACAGACCATTCTACTATATGCTGAGCGATTGAAAATCCAGGTGTGTAACACTTCCATTTGTGTCGCTCACAATCGCGTGCAAAAGCGGAAGGTGGATGAGAAGGTGGTTGGTTTATGCTATACAGATACTAAGTCTAGTAACCGATACATATGGATAGTAGTTAATAATACATATTAATATGAACATGATATATATATATATATACTGCATTACTGCTCATTTTGAAAAGCTACCGAGAGTTACCATGGCGGGTTCATTCAATGATTATCAAATGAGAGTTTCAGAATCTATCATCATCTGAGTGCCACGCGAAGTCGAGAACTACCGCATTTCATGGTAACTTACAAATTAATGACGTATAAACACCGCAATATAACGCCCAAATTGAACAGACGGAAGGTACCAGTCATCTAATTCCATCCAATTATTTATCACTTTGATTCATCACTTTGAATACCCCATGAAATTAGTGTTAGATTTTGAGTTGATTTGAAGCATTTTGGTATATTGGAACAAATAATTCCAGTTGTAAGTGCACAGCCCATCTAGCAAATGCCGTGCAGTTGTTGGTTAAGTATGACCAACTGGAGAAAATAAATGGATTTTCTCGTAAGCGGGGTTAAGAAAAAATGAAGTTCACTGAAAACTACCAACAAGCACCAGTATATTTAAGTGATTCAGTTATGTGCAAATTACTCACTCAAGTGCTTTGTGAGAGAAAAAGAACCCCTTGGCATTTCCGTGCTCTCTTGCCGCCGTTTAATGAATAATACTACGGAGTTTATACAAACATAAAACCCCATAGAAGTACGGTAAATTTTGCTTCTGATAATCTGCAGGGCTAGTGTTGTCAACCGTTCATGATTGTTGGGTGTCAAGCAGAAAAATGGTGTATTTCACTCCCCTACCCAAGCAATCAGGTGAACTCCTTCTATATTTGCATAACACAGTGTTTCACCAGTGCCATCTTCTGTAATGAAAAGAACAACAGGTGTAGGAAACGCGTCCAACTCATAAAACCTGTGAATTTTTGGTAATTTTATTGTTTCATTTCAATTACTACATGTGTGAAACAGTTTAAGAATAAGGATTTGTTGTGCTTCATTCAAACCAACATATGTGAAAGAATATTTACCGTATTTTATCATTATCATTATCATTTCAGCCCATAAAATTTCATTACTTTAAAAATTCAATATTGATTCCCCTTGATGCATTTTACCAGTAAAAAAGGTAAATGTCAGCGATTGAAGAAATCAAACGAAATGTTAACATCCGGCGAGATTCGTCTTCTTTCGGCATTGATGAAACTTTGGAAATTACTTTATTTGTTTTTATCTCTATGAATTTGCGCATCTGGTAAGTACAGTGCGGGAGAAAGTCCACCGAGTGTGTGCGTGGGGTGGGAGAAGAAAACGAAGAAACATAAACAACATTATGAAAGTTGTGGTTTCTGCTAAGGTGTATTTATGTGCGTCACTTTTCAACCGGCAACCATGGGGTCGAAACTCAATCTCTCTCTCTCTCACGCACACTTCCACCATCAAAACACTCACTTCTGTTTCTCGTGCCCTTCAAAGTTCTTGTTTATGAAGCGCATACCGGTATGCCTTTCCCGGATTTATTTTGTACTTCTCAGTCTACTTAGTGTTAAAAATATAAACAAATTGATGAAAAGAGCTCCCAGGTGCTGTGCGGAAAACCAGGTGTGTATTTTGCCCGCATATATGATGGTGTATCTTAGTGGTGGTTTGTGTATTTACCACCAATCGCGTTTAAGTCAGTGACTCCAGCCAAATTCCCATCCAGGGGCTAAAAGAGGCTGTGGGCGAGAATCGGCGGTGTCTAAATTTGAATTGGATCGCCTGTTTTTCTCTCCTCCGGTCTATTATGGGCATTGAAAGCAAAGTGATTGTCAACGAAGTTAAGTGCTTCAAGCCAATTACTGGTGCGTGTCCTTTAGTTCACTGTGACAATCGAGCTGGGCTGCGTGCGTGTGTGGCAGAGGGCGGGAGGTGTTTTGCGAAAAGCATACAAGTTCTATGCGTTTATGTTGAGAAACAAAGCGCGGTGCTTTATCGGATGCTCTGGCAGGTGCATTTGTCCTCACGTATTGATAACAAACTACTTAGCAGCCATCTACACACAATACCAATAAGGATTGTTGTTTTAGTGCAAATTTCGTACACATTTATCGGACAGGTTCGGCAACCAATGTGTATTTCGAGATTTTACTTGTGGCGTGGCTCGTGGTAGAGTCAACGTAATTGATAAATCTCCGAACTCGGCAAATTCAATGTGGGGAACGTTCAGGGTAATCGATCATGCACAGCTATTGATACCAAAATACCAAAATAAGGAAAACAAGCCATTTAAGGTAGGTTACTTGATAATATTTCTTATTCCAACTTTTCCTTCATACCAGACAGATGATTCACGGATTCACTGAAGTACTTTGCTGTTTGTATTAAGTGTTTTATATACTGGAATAACTTTTCGCGGTGTAACTCAAGGTATACAAACATGGAAGACATGGAAAAACCGACCGATTACAACTCAGTTTACTAAGATAAGCCTTATCTCTCTTGAATTTATCACGCACTTGATCATTGTTCGTGACATGATATATGTTGGTTGATCGTGTTCCGTCACTGAGACCCTCAGTTAAACTCCGTCATTCACCGGAGAACTATTGACCTATATCTGTTATTTGACTGCGTTTTACATTTATGGTAGATCCAGTATCCAGGTTATTCGAAAATCGATTTTCTATAGTGGCATTAACCATGAACAATGAGTATCAAACATAAACAGATATCTCTTTGAATTTTATACGTTTTTGAGTAAATGAAATTGAGTCGGGTTCTACGTTAAAAAAATCTAGAAAAAATAATTGTTTACATGCGATGGAAATATTTGTGATAATCGACAAAGAGTATTGGACAGCTGTTTCGTCCTGACAGTGTCACAAAGAGTACGCACTGCTGATGAGTCCCAAACAGGACGAAACAGCTGTCCAGTGCTCTTTGTTGGTTATCACACACATTTCCATCGCATTTGAATGCATAAAAACAGTGGGGAATTAACCATCTCCCAAGGAGTGGAACCGACACCCAAGACCATCAGGAGTGTCTGGTGCCTCTTAAGAATCGAATCGACTAATCCAAGCTAGCTACTCTAAAAAAAAATAAATGTTTCAATAAACCTTAGTGACAATAAATGGAATACTTCTACAAAAGGCTGATCCTGCTCAAGCATCATCAACGCTTTGAAATAAATTTGCATCAGAACTGTTTTTAACTGTATCCATGGTTTGTCGGACGGATTTCAAATTATTCGGGGAATAAATATGTTTTGTGCGTGTGTGTGTGTGTGTGTGTGTGTGTGAATTCAGGTGCCTGTTCACTTTCAACGTTCACTGAATTGCATTCTTATGTGCCATGTCCTGACCATCCCGTTTTCCTAATCGCTCCCCAGGTATATTCGCCGCTGTTTCATATGGGACATTCCACAAGTATGACATTGACAGTCGTCGACAAGTCCCTGTGGTCGGTGAATGGCTTTTTGGTGGTCTGCTAACCGGAGCGACCGTCTTCCTTGTTGCAATTACCATGGCAGTCGGTTAAGACCAGCTTGTTCCCGGTGAAATAATGCAGTTGTCATGGATCGAATAGGATATGATGAATAATTTAAATGTTTAAAAATCTTCTTTTTCAAAGAATTTCTTTATGTATTCAACTGCTTGCCTGCCCTTCGAATTGCTTATTTCAGAAACATTTTTCCTATTCATTCATCATTTATTTGTCTCCTTGCTGTTTTTTTCTTCAAGCCGTCTCTCGTCCCTCCTGTATTATATTATATATTGGCCAATTTATAACTATCTCAAGCTTCTTTGAACTTTTCTGTTCGACCTCATTCATTCATTCATTCATCTGTTCAACCAACCCACCTTTGCCCTATTTTAGTGCAGGCTGCCTACCAAAGAAAAGCAATTAATGTGGACAGGTTGGTCGATTAGGCCAATGCGTGTACGTCTTCCCTACACGAATTTTCTCGTGGATTGTGATTACCCGCCAATCCTCTGATTTAGTTTCTACTACGCCTCGTGCATGTGCTTGTGTATCTGTCTGTTTTATTCCAAAGGTTCCGTTGAGCTTTCTCCATTACAAGCCGTTCTGCTGCTATTGTTTTCCATCTATTCGTCCGCTACCGGCACGTGTGTGTGTGTATGTGAGCATGCACTGAATTCCAGTGACTTCACAATCGTTAAACGCAAGCACGTACGCAGCCTACCATGTTGCTAACCTTATTGGATTATGTCCTGGCATCCTGCGATTCCCTTCGCCCTACCACCACACCTCCCTCCAACGCCACCCTATCCAGCGCCTAATCAACTGGTCCTCTCTTTATCCACCTTCTCATCTCTCTGTATGTTTTGATAGTCATCGATGAACTAATCGTCAAAGATGTGCCTCCATCGCTATGAGGGATATTTCATATGAAATACATTCATTTATATGTGAGTATCAGAGCGTTGTCCAACATGTGTAAACTAATCGAACCTCACCAAAGATAAAACACAAATTGGTGCATGACACAACAAAAGGAATGTGATTGGAACGTCCAAGTGGACAACTAAACGTTTAAATCGTGACGAATATTCACTTGCGTTACGAGATGTGAGAAGCGATCTGTCTTACAGTTTGCCCAGTAGTAGTAGTTCTATCACAGTTGTTGAATAGTTCTTAGCTATTTTCGTTTGCTCGGTTCAAACTTGGCACTACCGACAAGTGTTAGGAGGCGAGCATTCATATGTGCATTATTCTTCTCTGTTAAGTGGGATCCTAAAACCATGTGGATTAGAACATCCATTCGAAAGTCCGTTATTAGTTTCTCACGAGGTGGCCAACACGACAGTACAATAATTTTCCAATATTTTGAAAAACTCTAAACATGAAGTTATGGGTCACATATCTCTTTCTAATGCTATGATACTCATCTGATATCATTAAGTGGATATTGGGTTTTGGAAACCAGCACAACTGGCGACATGACGTGGTGTACGACGTCATCGGTCAGATTAACACAAACCTGCACCCTCGATTGCCATTAGGCTGGATAACTTGTTTCTCATTACGTTTTCTTTTGCAATTAGGTCAAGTAAATTTTATTAACAGATTAGGGAGTATAAATGTTTTGGAGCTGAAGGGAATATGGAATCTCATTTCAGTGGAATTATTGTATTGCACAAGATATAAATACCACATGTTTAATACAGTGAAAAATCGAAATGCAAGTTTAACCAGGAATAATTGTAGTTCTGTTGAGAATCACGCCCTTGGAAAAAAACTCCTAACAAAGCATTTTCAAACGCTTTCAAATCATCAGGAGCATGTAATGTGGTCAATGACCGGTTGAACTATTGAAGCTTTTTGTGGAATATTCGGTTTGATCAAATCAGCTCCCAAGGTAACATGACTAAGTCATTTGGTATTGCAATCTATGCAGATTACGTTCAACCTTCTGACCAACGTTTTAGCTGTAACTGAGATGTTATATGTATAAATATTTGTGTGGGTAAACGTGCTAATCCAACGCACAACAGGCTAGTAAAACTGGTTTGTTCTATATGGTGTAATAACAACAGGAACAACGACCACATAAGCTGCTGGGAGAGGGAGGGGAGGGGGCTGAAATGCGCTCCACCTGTGAGGGCTAGGTTTCAATCAGCAGCTGAGTCGATGGATTCATTCTGACCCCAATAACCAGCTAAGGGGCTTTCTAGTTTTTTGTTTCACTCTTCATCTGCTCTGTATACGACAGGATTACTATCATACTATCGAATGAAGTCCGCTCCCGACTGGCATGAAGCCCGAGTAATTGTGAAACAAGCATGCATGTCCGTTGACGAAAGTAGTGCACCACTTCTCCTACAGTTTTAGATTACCTCAGCTTCCATAAGCCGGATCATCACCACTTTTGAGAATCGTGGAGGGAAACTGAAGGGAAAGCCGAAATAATAAATTGCCTCCAATTGTATTGTGTTTAAAAGAAAATATGTCAAAAAATACAATTATCGCAGCTACAGCAGTATTCCACTCCCCATGGACTCCTCACACTCAGCTCGGTGTATACATAGGTGAGCCGACCATCCCGAGTTTGTACTTCGGGTTGCTAACTTGCATTCTGGTGATTCAGTGATCGACAGAGTGTTATGAGCAGAGGTCATGTGACAGTCCGTTGTCGGTAGCCAACTACTGGAACCATTCTCCAAGACCACTGAATAGCAGCTCTTTGTAACTATCGGGTCCATCCAGTCTGCTGACCATTACACAAATGCGTGTAATAAAAAAGCCATATATCTACTGATACAAGAAAAGAATATTACCAGCAGGGAGATTTGTAAGCGGAAATAAAAAGGAGATAAAATAGTGCTTGGTAGTACGTTTCTTGTGGTGCACGGTCTTTGGTACAAAGTGTGTATAAAGTGCCTTCCGTTGGTAACTTAATTGATCAATAGCTTAACCATGGGTGCTCCAATATAGAAAAGGTGGTAGGTAATAGTTAATTACTTACTTATAACGAGAAATAAAACAAAATGGAAGGGAATTCAAGGCGGCTCAAGTTTATCGGGACGTTTACTATCAAACTGGTGCAGATCTTCTACGCTGAAATGATCGAATAGAGTCCTAAGCGAGAGCTTCGTCAAATAAGATCCTACGTGTTTTGAATTAGCGCATAGAGCTGAATGTTAAAATGCGTTGTTCATCAGGCTTCACTATGCTTGAAGTCAAGGTCTTCTCAAGATTACCAAATTTTCCAAAGGGGAGTCAAGCCGCATAGAGATTATCGAACTGACCTGAAACATAAACCTGATTGTGAACAGTGAACAGTTTCGTATGAGTAAACGGGGTCTGATAGAAAACGAAATGGCTTTGGAGGTGTTCTCTTTGTTATCCGACGATCCAATCCCAGTTTAATGTGGGATGCGAATCTTTGTCGACAGTCAGTTACTGACAGACGTTAAACTGTAATATTCAGTTTTGGTCGGTGAACTGATTGGACTCATTCAGCAAACTGTTGGAGCTCAGGTATGTACTATTTTGTAAGTACCAATAAAATAATTATTTTTACTGCCAAAGTAAATTCTCGACTTTGAAGGAGGAAGCAATGCATGAGAGTGAAGATATCCGAAGCAGTTGGTGTTCAAATAACACAGAGTTGCGCAAATCAATATAAAACATGAGTTAGAATTTCTATCCCGGATAAAACAATTCGTTTACAATTTACTCTGCATTTCTCCCAAATATCCAATCCATAGTATACAGTCTAATCAATTGAATGTCCATAAACCGTGTCAAAATGAAACGGGAGCGGATGTGCCGGTTCCATTTGCCCAATGCACGACAGAACAAGTCTAATCAAACTGAATCCCCAACGTTTCGCAAACATGCGACTGTTCGATTAACTGAACTATTTAGATTCCGTAGTGAATTGGAACAGGCGCGTCAGAAGACAAACACTGCGATGGGAGTCAGTTTTGCATACTCATCTATCATGTACGTATATCATTGGGAATGATTGACCGATCAGAGTGCACAAAAGAAATTCCTCTCACAGAGGTTGTCTTCCAACTTGCCTGTTCAAATTTTCATTACGTGTGTGCGGTTCGCGAAAAAAACACATGACCATTATTAGGATTAGGTCCACGGAAATCTTTGCCCAAGTGGTCAAGATTTATCTTGTGAGAAAATGCGCCATACCACTAGATCGACTGAGAACAGAGCTACTCGTGCGAACTACAGCTTTTCGGTCAACTTATTCTTTTTCACGTTGGGCACCTGAAATGAACTCGGTGTAAATAGAGTCGTTTTATTTGAGGTTTATAGCGAATTAAAAACGTCATTTTTCACAACTCTAAAATATACTCCAAGAAATCCAAGAAGCATGTTCAATGGACCCCTTCTCCAAACAGGATCTATACATACTGGGTGAGGGATGAATATATTTTATACTTTTACTAAATGAAGAATGTCATTTTCAATATCGAAGAAACGCGCAGTTTGATCGACAGTAAAACAGTAATTTATCGGAAGAAAACAAGATCAGTCATTACACTAGTACAAAAACAAAATTTCATGAAAAAACATAAGTGATCAGGCGTAATTTTGAACAGTCCATTCAGTTTTCACAGACACGGAGGTCTGTATGTAATGGTTCTCGGTATTTGTGTCAACTGCAAGCACTTTCAAACATTAGTTCTGGTTCCATAAATACATTTTTATGCCTAGGGCGATGATCATCAACTGTGCTGTGCCTTAGGATTAAGTGTTTCAGCTCTTGACTCGATACGTTGCGGCTCAAGAACATTAGCATTTCAGTTCAACATCGATAATTCCTCGGGGCCATTTGCTGGTAATTGTGAGTCAATTGTGAAGTCTGAGTATGGTAAACGGTTCTACTGCGTTAGTAATCCAAATCTGTTTTTTGTCTGCAATTGTCTACGTTGAAATTCACATTGCGCCTAAACTTACCTATCGATCGAGTAATTATTCTAATTTGGGCATGCCGTGTTAACTGGCTTTGCCATATCTTTAGGTATTTAGAATAAGTTGACGTCTTGAAGGTCTCCAAACTAAGGGTTTTGTAATTGAAGTATGCTGTTGTCATTTTATGTATTAGAGCGTATTAAACGCGAAGAGTAATTGAGTTATTGATAAGTGTAGCAGAAAACGTTTCATAACATCTGGTTTACTGATGGATGTCACTCGTGAAGTATCAACGCACTCCAAGATTTAATATAGTGGTGTAATTCCTCTCCTCATTTGAAACTTTTACATGCCATAGTTTTCGAATGAAAACTTGGGATGCCATTTTTGGAAAATATCTCTCAGCGAATACACATGTTCATGTGTTCATGTCCCAGTTAGATAATCCTTGGATAATGGATAGTAAGCAAATCTGTTTTCGATGCTTCAAAAAGGAGGACTGAAAACAGCACATCACATTGATAGTTAAAACACGGACTTGGATGAGTCATCAAGTGTATGAATAAGCTCAGGCAAGTCAATAATAACTCGGTTCATGGTGGAAAATAAACTGTTACGTCATTGGTGTCAAATGTGATGATGTTTAAATAACTGTAATATGTCGGTGATTTGGTGATCGTCCTTTCAAATGTGAGGTCAAGTGATTAAACGCGTATGAATGGTTACACCATTCTGTCTTTTGATAATGACCAGAGCAGATGTTCTAACATGTATCTGGGTCTGGAAGGGCCTTCAAATTTGTCCGCGCTGTTGTTTTCCGTTCTATCATTGTCACATAGTCACTGACATTCCCTTTGTTTTTATTCACTAATCAGCTTTGTGGGTCTTTTCCATAGATACATTGTGCAATTACGATAAGGCCAGTCGCGAAATTTCATAACGCTTTTATGACAAACATCAAGAACTCAAATTTCCCTCCTGAGGTACTTGAATTTGGAAAATCAGTGAGAAATAAATACAGAAGGATTCGCAGAAATTCTCGCGGACGTTGATGGAGGCATCGAGGTGGTTGGAGAGTAGCACTGCGTGAAAGAGCTTTGTCAAAACTCTGTATACCCATCATTTTCAGCAACAACGTCCGTTCATTGCTTGGAAAATTACCAAATACATCTGATTTTGTGCACCGTATGGAATGTTCTAACTTGGGTGCAATTATACTACAAGAGACCTGGTTACCTAGCGGAATTGATGATCAGATTACTGGCTTCAATAAATACCCAGTCGACCGTCCGGAAACGTATCAGAAGCGCGGAGGAGGCCTGGTGACTTATATCAACATTAATTTGTGCAAGAACGTGAAGGAAACATTTGCTCATTCCAATCTTCGCATGTGCCTCCGTACATGAATGCAAGCCAAAGCACCTCAGTAACTATTGGTCGATTGTCTGAGATAACATTTATATTTCTCCTTCGTATCCCTCAGAGGAACTTCTTCATTTTTCAGATACTACACAGCTTTATTGAGTTAACTTGATTTCTCGCTATACATCGTCTTTGGTGATTTCAATCGTGTTGATATCTCATTCTTGTCTGCTCTGGGTTTCACGAACAAAGTGAGTTTCCCAACAAAACTAAATGCTCATAAGTGATTTGTAAATGATACCAGAATTTTTTTCGAATCTTCCCGCTCCCCTCTTGGGTCTTCAGACCATGCCCTTGTTAAAGTTTCTCCAAAAGTATACCGTAAATTCAATTATATATCGTTCACAAAATGCCGTGACATAAAAAGAAGAAAACGTCAATAAAACCAAGACAACCTAGAGAAGCTCAATGGGATGGCCTATCAGACGGACTTCAGTGTGTTCGACAACGCCAATCCTTCCATCTACTGTGATCACCTGACACAGTATCTAAACTTCTGCTACGATATATACTGCACCTGGGAGACGCTATACATTCGGTGTGACCGCATCTCGTCTCCCTATCTGGAGCAGTCACGTCGATATCAGGAAAGGGCATACAAAGCAAAGATCTTCAAAGAGTTAAACTCTCATCTCTTGCTATCAAAGGTGAGCTACATCGACTGAACGGCATTTACGCTCGTACACTTCTGCATAACAAGACGTGCCGGGAAACCTGAGAGACCATCTAGCAATTGAGTGGTCAATCCTCAATCGCGTATCGAACAGCAATAGACGTTGAGGAACTAGATAGAGCATTCAACAAAAGTACGAACAACACGGGGACGGGGCCGATCATCACTAGCGCAAACATCGACCCCAGCAATAAAAAACCCATTACCATTCAACAACAGGATGTTCTGAAGAAGTTGCTGATTCTCAAAGCCAATAAATCACCCGGTCCCCACGGGTTTGAGGCTGCCATCCTTAAGGAATGCGCTCACTCACTTTCGCCGGTGCTCACAGTTCTGCTTAACCAGTATTTGGAAAACAGACTTATATCTGATTGTTGGAAATCTGCCTCCATCACTACAGTGCCTAAAATAGGCACCTCAAAATTCCGTCCCATTGCATGTACGTCTGTCCTGTTGAACCGTTTTGAGAAGTTACTCCTTCAAGTAATGTCATCTCAGCTGCATGTGCAGGACGAAAACCAACTTGCGTACCGTCGCTCCCGCTCCACACCGATGCCCTAGCTTCTCTGGTTCACTACCTTCTGTCAGCACTTGATGGAAACAGGAAAGCTGTAAGAATTTTTTTTCTTCGATAACAGTGACGCTTTCAATTGTGTTGACAGGTCTAAATTGTTAAATATTTTTTCTTCCAGTGCAATATCACCTACCACATTCGCGATACCGACAGAATATTTCACAAATTGACCACAGTTCATACGTTTACTTGGTTGTTCCTATTCTTCCTTAATTTCTACACTAGGCGTATTATGGGGTGCCATTCTATCCCCGTTGTTCTTTCCCACTTATATTTAATCCATGCCTACTCTCAAAATTCCCTGCTCATTAAATATGCTGACCATGTTGTGGTCGAAATCGCCCATCCTAATGCATCTGTCACCCCACCCTCCAACTTGGCCTTACTAACCTTGCTGAGTGGTCCACTGAGCATAACTTAATTCTCAATCCCTCTAAAGTTGAAGACATGCTGTCCTCACGTCACAGAGGGGATCGTTATGCGAATCTCCTGGAATCCCGTCCCACGTTAAACATATCCGACGATACTGTTGTCCCAACCCCCAAATGTCAAGTATCTTGGAGTGTTAATAAACCGAAACATGCTGGTCTGACCAAGTTCTTTCTGTATTTGGAAAGGTCAGGAAACTATCATTTTATGTCTCACGACTGAAAACACTATCCATTCCTCGCTTCTTAATTAAACATTTTCTTTTTATCTGTATTTTGCCCCTACGGCTGTATGGGTCCTCAGTAATCTTTCCAGGAATGCTCAAAAACGACTTTAAATTACTTTCTTGATCATTACCACATTTATCATGAAGTAACGGGATTTCCCGTGAAACTATCTGTTACTTCATCATTTCCCAACATAAAAATTCATGCTTTTTGTTATAAAAAAATCATAGACAACCCTTCCCATCCGTTACATTGTTAAATATGTCCTCCCCTTCCGCCCGGTCCCGCTATAATTGTATATTTGCTCGTACGACCTATCGGCCTATCGGTCTTCTGTGGTGCCCTACCTTGCCTGTTTTCTTGTCAGCCCAGAACACATCGCTTCGGAACTTGACTCACTTGTCTCGTAAATTGTTTTCTTTTTCCTTTCTTACGACAATGCCGTTATAATTTTGTTCGATAATTTTTGGTTGACTATATGACTGCTGAATATCCACCTTTCGGAGTGTATAAAGAAATACTTGACTTGACTTGACTTGTAGAGAAGGGAGTTGCTCAGATTGATTACTGTCGGCACTGTCGTGATTGGAATGTGATATATCTAATATAGTCTTAGTGTTTCGAGATTCAAGACTACCGTTCTTACTGGTGCACACCTGTCGATACTGAGCACGCTTTGCTACTAGCCAAATTCTCCTTACGCCTGACAAACTATCACAAGCAAGCCACCGACCACGATACAGCGTCAGCGATTGCTACAACTCGGCCTTCGAAGTGGAACTCTCCAATCGCCTACCAGCTCAGTCATCAGCCGAAAGACTCAATGAACACTGGAAGCAAATCAAGGAAGCTTTGCAAATAGCGATAAAACAACGTCAGACCTTGCCTCAAGCTCAATACCCAAACGATTGATCTTGTCGACATCGGTTGTCTTGCTGGACGCCCGCAGAACCCTCCCTCTCGATGCCACATATGAAACAACGCGCAACTCCCTCAAATGCCAGCTCATTAAGAGTTTCAGGAATGATCGCGAGAGGTGATGGATAGGAAAGTGTAAAGTACTGGAGAAATTTGCGGGTATTGGTAATATTCGCAAACTTTTCCGTTTAATTGGGAATACGGGCCTTAGAAAAATAGGCGTGAGGCAATTACGGAATCCGATAGTACACTGATTCACGATCCGCAACACCGTCTTAACCGTTAGGCTGAACATTTCGAGGCTCAGTTCAACTGGCCCCCATTGACATCTGAACTACCACCCTCCACCTCGACTGGGCAAATACTCCCAGTTGATGCCAGTCCTCCATCTGAATAGGAGGTTTCCCGGGAAATACGCTACCTCAAAAGGCATAAGGTCTGCGGCCCAGACGGGCTTACCCCATCGGCTTTTAATAATGGAGGCTCAGCCTTGGTTTCGGAGTTACCAAAACTCTTGGACTCAGTGTGGGAGAGGGAAGTGGTTCTAACTGAATGGTGTGAATCGGTGATCATACCAATTTGCAAGAAATGTGACAGATCCTCTTGTGAAAACCACAGAGGAATTAGTTTGATCAAAATCGTCTGTAAACTGCTCGCTGGGATCATACTCCGTCGAATATCTGCCGCACGCGAAGAGTGTACACTCGAGAACCAGGCAGGTTTTAGACCTGGTAAAGTTTGTATCAACCCAGTCTTCACTCCTCGCCTAACTCTGGAGCACCGACGTTCTTTTGGTAGACCCACCATCTCTATCTTCCTCGATCTGACAGCGGTCTTCGACTCAGTCGACCGCTGTAAACTCCGTCGCTTCTTATCTCTGAAAGGTGTACCCCAGAAGTTAATTTCAATATTACAATCCCCTTACGCTTATAGTCTAAGCCGAGTTCGAGCTTACGGCACTTTTTCACCCGAGTTAACCACTGAAAGTGGAGTTCGCCAGGGTTGTCCTCTCCTTTTCTATTTAACTTTGTTATAAATTTGATTATGGAAACAGCACTGTCCTCGTGCGACGATAATGGCATCGATTTTCTACCAGGTGGCAAGCTGTATGTTCTGGAGCACTCACTAACTATTTCACAAATCGATCACAGTTCATACGTTTACTTGGTTGTTCCTATTCTTTCTTAATTTCTACACTAGGTGTTCTGCAGAATGCCATTCTGTACCTGTTTGTTTCAAAAAATGAATAATCATACAATATTCTGTTGATAGATGCGATGAATGAACAGAAAGAAAAGCAGAAATCAGATTCGACGCATGGTGGACAGAGTACCAGTGTTACTACCTTTCAAACAACTGCGTTACGGTATATGAATAATATTACTTTGTTGTATGCAAATAGATTCGGATTGCAACTACGTGACAACAGTTAGAAAGATGATATCGAATGAACTATGTGCTTTTTTAGGGATCAGATATTTTACTATTGACTATTCTAGATTTCGGTCTGCGTAGCCTCCGAGCGTATTTCGCAGCATGGATTTTGCCAGCAATTTGTTATGGCGTCCGTAGAACAAACACGCTTCATGAGGTTCGATCACTATTATTTTAGAATCATTACTGATCTCATTTTTCATATACGAAGAGCATAAAACCGGAAGTGGAGGAACGCAGAAACTCTTCCAGAAAAGTGTATGTACCTTTCTTAGTCACCAAAGGAAGAAAAATTGCTGTTATTATTCGTACTTATTATTACATAAGTGTTTGAAAACGTCACTCAAAAAAGTTAATGCTAATTAGCTAATAGGAATTCAGTTTACAATACTGTGATTGAAGTATTTGGCAAGCAATGCCAGCCGTTCACCCGTATCTCATAATTCACGAGTTCTATTTAGCAATCGGTGGCCTTGATTATAGTTGTAAATCACACAAAAAATAAATGGAAATAAACACTTCTTTGATATTAATAATAATACTTATTATTATTACTACTATTAAGTTTTTGACGTGTGGGGAAAAATATAAAATATCGCTGAAACACAGGCAGAGCCAACGAGCATCTCACAAATGGAGATCTTGGGAACCTGTTCTACCATCGCGGGAACGGGTCGATAGTTGATCTACTTTGGCTAACTGAAGTGTCTCTATTCGTTAAACAGTTGANATCTCGTCACAGAATAAATGCGGATGAGAACTCGTTCTGCATTGTTCATCCCGCTGTTTCTATCGCGTAATTTGGATTGATCAAAACATCAAATGTCTGTTCGAACCTACTAGAGAAGTACTTCTTCAAATTTAATGGTGGGCTGAATTCGAACAGACTAAACGGTTTTACATACCATGCATCTGATATCGACCGATTCTTCTGTCTGCCTATATCATTCCAACCTATCTACTTGCTCCGACATGAGTAGTCATCAACTATTCCACGTGAATATGGTTATGACCGATTGAATTACCTCTCTTTGTTTTTGCTCAGGAACAACATGAAATGGACCTTAATTTGTCATGCCAATCTCTCCTCTGATGAAGCAAGTTAAACATATGTCTACCCAATGTTGCTAAGCATTACAGTTTGGATGGCTGTTATCTGCCAATGGGGACCCCGGTTTAACTCTAACTTACTCTGCCAAACAAAGTTCTTCAGTTCGTCAATCATTTTTACTTTAATCATTGCTTAATTTTGATAAGGCCCCCAAATCGAGCATGTTGCCTTAATTGACTGGAAGCTTTTTATGAGGCAAAGGTATGTCTCATTATGTCAAGCATTACCAATGGAGTCAGAACAGTGCAAATCGAGGTTGTATCTTGGGTGAACAAATCGTGGGACTGGTGACTCATTGGAACAGCACAACCTGCCGAGATTATCTATCCTGTAGGTCCAAACAGTCGTTCCGATGACGAGGGGCGGTGTTGTTACGACACTGTTTTTGTTATGTGACCGGAACTTGGTCTTGTACAAACAGGTCTTGTTTAATTGCTAAATAAACTGTCGAAATGTCAGTTAGTCGTTCAGTAGACTTATATTAATGACCAGTGAATCAGACGGCGAGATAATGAGACGGGAAAATACGGTTGCGTGAAATTGAAAAGAGCGGTTTGTTAACGTGTGTTTACTCTTTTAGTTTATTTCGCCACCGTAATAAGGCTTTGAGGAATGCATATTGTGCGTCTATCTGGAGTGCTCATTTAGCCCAAAGGAAAAACATATCCAACCTCAGGATTTGATTTAAATCGTTCGTTCACGGCAGAGGTTATGCGAAATGCATAAACAAGCTGGTTTACGATTGAGCCTAAACTAACCAATCAGATGAAACTTTTGATAAGAAAATGACATTTTATAGTGATTAAAATGACCGGATAAGTATGTGTTTGTGTGCCTTGAGAAGTGCTGATGATGAGATTGTCACTGACGAGGATAGTGATGATGATTTTGATGATGATGGTGATAGAGAGCCATTTGCTGTGACCTATTCATTACCACTACAATAACAGTTCCTCTAAAAACGAATTATTATCATATTCTAATGGAAGCGTCTATAAACGTTGAACTTAGATTACCGGGCCTAGACAAATTAACTGATGTGTTTTCAGACAGAAACGAAACATTTAACTGGATATATATGCATCAGGTAAAAGGCAAATGTGTATGTGAGAATTATGTCTAACGCAAAATATTGTATGAATAACAATTAAAAAATATTTTTTTAACCAAAATGATATTCTTTCAGAAATTTCAGAAAGTCGTATATGTAAACATGTATGGTTTTTATGGAGCAAGAACCAGTGACATTATTATTGTTAGAAACTACAGTACTACCGTTCTTGTGTGCAGGAACCCAATGCAGATCACTCAAAAGACGTGCAAGAAGAACGTTGTCAAGACGTTGTCAAGAATATATACGAATTTCTTTTCCCTGAAAGGATGGAATTTTCATTTTCTTCGTTCCATATGACTCATTCAGAATACGTCTAATTTAAGCTTGAGTGAAGCTTTAAATTAAAGGTGAAAAATATTCAGGCAGCTTTTTGTGATTTATTGCCCGGTGTCGAGCATACTTCCCTATTATAAATCAATATGTGTATATCTACACTACGCTTCCCTAAATGTCGGTTTTATAATAATTTCTGTATATACCATAGGGTATTGGATACCACCCCTTGTATGGAGATCAACTCCTCGTCGAACCTGTTCTCAGTAGTTTTGCACTACAGTTAAACGTTCAATGTTAGACAAATTTGACCGAATTTTTGGTTTGTGGCTGATCAACAATTCCCCCTCCCATCGCAATCTATTCTCAGTTTCACATATATTCCTAAAACGTTTTCGAGGGTTGAGAAGTCATACGTTTCGTCCAAAATGAACAGTAGAGCGAAACTGTTTATTTGATAATGGAGTGGTTTTGATCGGGTGTCACTGGGATCATTATCAGCCTGCCAAACATGACTGTATCACCACTGATTGCATGAACATTCGGGTGCCCTTCTCCTATCGCGTAAAAAATATTGAAATACAGAGTGTTCCGGTGTAGTGTTTAAAACACTTATTGCCAAAATATCAAATCCTTGATCTTTGTAACCATCCAGGCACCCTATTTTCATACAGTTTCCACTTCTATTTGCTATTAGCGATTGCGCGAGCAGATGAATTCATTAAGCTTGAATGTTGAATATACACTGAATATTTGTTTCCCACATATAAACCCAAAAAGTATGTGAGATAGTTCATGAGGGAATAGTGTGAAAGTTGGGGAAAGCGACAACAAATTCTGAAACTGCCCATTCAAAGGACAGGAGTGAAACACCTTTGCTTTGAGAAACACAATTCTATTTTCGAACGGCATGCTTCATCAATGATACATTGATGAAGCATGCGACGAAAACTTTCTTTACGAAGTCGTGACCGATCGCTATGCAGGTTGTAGAATAAATTCTGCCCATATTACCACTGTTCACACACAGACACCCAGCACCACTATCCTATTGTCCATTGCCTTCCCTTTGACCGTGTAACCTTGATTTCATCCCCTCATTGATCCGTGCCTATGACTGTTCTCCATGCCGTTTACACATACGCACGCATTGTTAGTATGTTTGCCCCATTACGTTGACGTCTGTCGGTCTCACCCGTCTGATTGATCCGTGTCCATGATCGACCGACTCTGACACTTGTGTACACACACGCACGTACACACCTACACCGATTCAACGCACTGTCCCGTCACGACGGGCCCTGATGACACATTTACACCCACTGTGTTGTGATTGGTTCCCTCTAGGTCGCTTCTCACTATTGACCACCACGGATTCATGTGACCCTGTTCGACATTGTTCGGTGTATTGGTTCTATTGTCATCGCACTGCGCGCCTGCTTGCTCGCAGTTCTTGCTNACGTACACACCTACACCGATTCAACGCACTGTCCCGTCACGACGGGCCCTGATGACACATTTACACCCACTGTGTTGTGATTGGTTCCCTCTAGGTCGCTTCTCACTATTGACCACCACGGATTCATGTGACCCTGTTCGACATTGTTCGGTGTATTGGTTCTATTGTCATCGCACTGCGCGCCTGCTTGCTCGCAGTTCTTGCTTGTCGAATTACTGGCTTCACAGATTCCGGTGTTTTTAACCGGCTAGTGCCACAGTTTGAGGTTTGCATATTTTCACTATTGTAAACTGTATTTCAGTACCGCATTTGTAGGAGAAACCTATTTGTTGAAAGACACCGTCTTCCGGGTTTTTTTGCGCGTCACTCTACGTGGATCGTTATAGCCTGTGAAATCAACACAGGTTTTACCTGCACTGGTAGATAACGAATGCAGTCTATTGGTCGATCAGTTCTTCAAACCAGGATGTTCGACATTGGGGCTATTTGCCTGATTGTATGCGTGTTGCACGCAAATGCATGTGTGTTATGCATGCATTTATGACCTGACCCGTTCGCAAGTAGCGCTGTCGATTGTTAGCAATACGGCAATCGTGGTCACCAATAGTGTTCGGAACCGGATTACCCCTGATTCACTCAGTGGAACGTAGCACAATACCATTTATGTGATTTCTACTACAATCCAGCGCAACAACGTATCCACAAGCTGAGTCAACATGACTGGTGTTCACTCTTCTACCAACTCGTCCTGACTAACCATGGCCTCATAAATAAAACAAAACAGGGTAATAACATTTTCTTACAACGATTGCAGCTATTTTGCCCGACTTATTGATGGCGATTGCACTACTCCCTTTCATTTTTCTCAGATAACCTTCATATTGTCTAGTTGGCGGATACCGACCGGATACCACCGCCATTGGGAACTTGCTGCAACCAACCGTAATCGATTTCAAAATTACATTTCTCAATTTTGCAGTATGAGATCTTCAAATGCATCTTATAGCAAAATCTGGAGTCGAATGCCTTGGTCTGAAACGGAATACAACGTTATCCCGGAAAAGGGGTGAACTTCGAAGTTTGCTAACGTAAATTATCCCTATGAAACGTTGAACCGGACCCATTAAAAGTAAGATACATAGAAGTTTAACTTCAAGTGAACACGACACAAAGTTTCATAGCTTCATGCCATTTATTCAAGCAGCCATGACAAAAACATACTATTTAAATAAAGGCTTTTTCAGCAACGGAGAATAAAACACGATCAGCAATTTCCTTTCTGAAAACATACTCGGTGGTTGGGTACAGTAAGTTGAATAGAAAACTCTATTCTGACAGTTTTCTTCCATTGAGAGCATTTCCATGGTTCTAACACATTCAGTCAAGGTTGGACGATGCAAGACCGGGACGCATGCTTACATGCCCCCCCCCCCCCCAANTAATCCGTATATTATGCCCAAATAAGAATAGAATGCCTAAGCGGACCTCTTGAACAATAGTTCAAGTGCACTTTTGCACCCGAACACTGGTGAATGCTGGTGAAAAAAACATTAAAATCCTAATTTAATGAGGCATGTGATACACAAGTCAATCGAATGTAGACCAGATACATTGCAGTTTAAAATCGGACAATGGTACATTGTGTCGAGAGTGAATCACGGTTACATATCAGTGTCGGGAGACTTGATCCAAGTGGTCAAGAGCATTTAAAGTACTTTGCAGAGTTTGGCTGGATGAGGCACAAATAACAGGGTTGAACGAAACGATTGTCGTCGGGTATTTGAACCTTGTCCTGTGCTCACGAAAAGTTTTAATTTATTCTCTCGAACATCCATGACCAGTATTCGATTGCTACACCATTGAACGTGCTACCAGATTCGGTTATCAATCTAGGGTTAACACGTACACGCACGCACGCACACACACCCATCTACATACAGGACACACACACAAACGAGTGACTATGCACAACAATAACAGCATGTTATTCCATTGACCAATTTTTTAGCCAACGATAAATAGCGTTCATTCTTTCCCGTTGAGAAGTTTCCATCATTCATCTCTACTGATCGAAGTTAGAAGTGTGATGAAATCCGAATAAGTGGTTTCAAAATTGGAAAGCAATTTCGGGTGACCTATTGTTTTATGTTTCACAACGATTTTATTATGATTTACATCCAGAGATAGGCCCAATAGTCTGTTCGGGGATTAATATTGACGTCTGTGGATTGGGTCGGTTCCGAAGGATCAGCGTTATGGTGTGTATGCATGTGTGAGAGATGACAAGCTTAGGTTAAACGCTTCCGGGGAGGTAGTTTGGGGCTCATTCGTCCAAGTTAGATGGCTCCAACTTTGACTAATGTGCGCACTGCAACATGTTAATGCCTGGTCAGGTAAACACGAAAGTTGATTTACTTAGGTTGAATCGAGGGCCATTGTCTACCGATTGAGTGAGAATTACACTTGAGGTTGGTCTGCAACCTGCTACGCTCAGCCAGAACGAGTGACGTCTCTTTACTTGGATAGATAACTGCAATGTCGTACGACCGATATATACGTCCTTACAAAGGCATTTGAAGGAGTCAGTATCTGCCGCTCATATTTATTTTGTATGGATATTTGCAGAGAGCGCTTGAAAGAGAAGGGCTGGTGGTCATCTTGGAATGTGCCTTTTACTCATCGTTCAGTCGGCAACCTAATCCTCACAAGAAAAACAATATTTTTCTTTCTTTTGAACATGTCCCATTAAGTTTTGTTAAATAAAACGGTAGTCGTATCCATTGCATAGGTGAACGTTGAAGACGAATATGAGTTCTTATTGCAGTACTTTTTGATTAGATTTTCCGTCACCAGAATTTGTCAGCTTTCTCTTCAGCTTATTCGATAAATTACGAAGAATTTGGATTTGGGTCCATCCATGTTTTCTGACGATACACATGATGTTTCATGAATCTGACACGTCTTCTGCTGTGCACCACATCTAGAAAGGTTATTCGAAAATCCGCTTCGAACTCTTTGTCAAACTTAACGGCTTAATGCTGAACGCAACTAGCACTTGATTTATTTTTAATTTGGGATCAGATGTGCAAAGTATGTCGCTTACAAAACGGCAACGAATCTCACGGAAAACCCTCTGAAAAGTGGAGTACTATTCAGTCCTTTTGTTGGTAGATCATTTCAGTAAATAGAAACTGAGCAGTATGTGTGCATCGAGATAAGAGGTCGTGTAGCGCTTGTCTGAGCTTCACCAAATCGATGTAAAAACGGTCAGGAGATTTCTGAGGGACTCGATTGTTTCAACCAAGGTGTATTTGTGAAAGAGTATTTGATATCCATGAAGATTTTTTAACGCATTTCAGTCGGGCTTGAAGCAACAGAATGTCAAAGTGCAATCGTCATCAGTGGAACGATATGAATGGGATCCTCAGGTTTATAAACCAAGGTCAAACCATAAAATCTTGGAATGTACCCACATCTAGGCCTTAGGTCTATGTGTAGTTCACTGCTTACATACCCCTCAGGATTGAAATGTTTCACTATACCTGTGCTTCTCTCTTCCGTCTTGTGTGTCTTGTACTTTTTGTTTTTCAGGGACTATATTTGGTAGAGCATCATTGATAGCCTTTTTGCCCGTGACCAAGATTCTGGTTCCGTTACTGGTATAGCTCTTTATTAGAGATGATTTCACACAGTGCCTCAATGTTCATTTTGGTGAATGGAGTTGATCTCTGTGGTCTACGTGACAAGCACTAATCAGGATTTATTTGTAAACCGATATTTGTTTTCATCAAATTAAGTACCATATTTCCTGTCAGACCAAGACGATGTCCGGCTTCTATCGTACAATCCATGAAATGATTCCACCTTCTTCGTTGAAAAAAACATCTTTGGTCTTAATGGTCAAGTTCGTTTTGTGGGCAGCTCAGACTTATTGTAAATACGCTATGGGCGCATCTCTCACTTTCATTGACAAAATCACATTGGGATATCTGATTATTGACTTTCCGCTCCAAAAATAGGACATTTCATTCCTTTTTTGATTGAATTATGATGTAGATAAAATTGAGATTTTTGACGTCCCAATGTGAACTGTGTTCTCAATGTGAGTTTGAGCATATCTTAAAGATTGAACTCATAATCCCAAGGGCTCGCAAGTTGTCTATGGAACCGAGCGCGTGTAGCCCAAACAGTTTAAAATGCAAATCACTCAGACCGAACCATCATACTCTTGCCGTGAATCGGTGAATTATCATGTCTGACTGGTTCCGGGGGTGGGGCGGGATGCTGTCCATGTAACTGCTAAATTTGTTCCAGCCAGCGCTAGTTTCACCGACCTACATCGATCGAACCGCATCACTATCAGTTAGATATAAGGTATTCATCTTTGAACTTCTTTCAATCTCCTTCCCGTAGAAAGTAAGAAACTGAAGCTCACATTTTCCCATGACTTCATGCGCGTTTGTTTCCAATGTTACACACATCGGGCCTCCGTTATTTTATTACTATTGCTTCGGTTTACTGCAGTCGACATGAATTTGTAGCGCAGAGGGGAAAAGTGAACGCAGTTGTTCGTTCAAAACGATGCTTTATCTGAATCAAGTCAAGTACTGCTGGCTGTCCGACTGGTGAAGTTTGATAAGTTGATTCCGACTGGTTGACACGTGTGTCCACCCACCATTGGACATGTTCAAGCAGTTGCCGTTCAGTCCGCACTAGGTTCGTATCTGAGCAGCCACACATAGAGATAGAGAAGGTGGGGTGCGAACTCGTTACTACTGAATGGCAACTGTGGGAAGATCTCACAATTAGGAACCGGTACTAATTGATCTCCTGTTACCCTTGAAATCTATCCAAGTAAACGTTATACAATCTTGCTGTTCTCCTTTCCAGTTCATTTCGGGAAACGACCGTTCCGATTTTCTGAAAAAGATTATTCTGGTTTTAGTTAATGGTATGTCGGGTGGCATAAATCACGTTTATGAATTACCTTCACCAATGTCAGTTGATTTTAATTCATATACATAAAAAAGCGAAAATGTTACCGACTCTATGGCAGTGAGTGGTCTGTCAGGAGAAGATACTAAGAACCCATTGCTAGAACAGGTAATAACCTTTACCTTTGAAGTTCAGTAGTGTACACGGCAGTCAATAGGTTAAGGTAATCGAACTATACCATGGGGTTTCCTACATACCAGATCATCAAATATCATTTCCAGCTAAAACTTCCGAAATCATTGAAAAACATTGAAAAAACGGAACTCCCGTATGCTCGCAGGCTATCGGAAACAAATTATTTAAGGTTGCATATCCAGTCTTTTTGATCTTATTTCTCGAAAACCTACGCGGTCATTGTCATTACAGGCGGTTCCTTATGAAAAACATTTTTTCCTTTTGACCTTATATTGGACAATTTTTTTAATCGCGACTACAGATTCAAGTGTTGAAACATATTTGTGTATAATTTGTCCCAGGTTCCCATTTAAATACCGATAGTTAGTTATCCGCTCGACGTGTTTGGTCATCCTGATAATCTAGGTAATGAATGGTTTCGCTTATTCATATGGATTCTTAAACATTTATGTTTACTGTGAACGAATTGTAACCTTTATTTACCGTTTATTTTGAAATCAATTGTTCCACTGTGGTGTTTAATTGACAAGGCTGTTTAACCAAACGTCATTCATAGGGCTGCATTATGGCCTTAGACACAATATGTCAGCACCTGGCAACAAACCAGAAGCGATCGAACATATTATCCTCATTTTACAATGAGTTTCACACTCTTAACGCTAGTTCATCTCAACCTGAATAATCTGAACTTGAATAGAAAAATGTCAAGATTCATAGTTAGTAATGCTTAAAATTACGCGCATCCTAATTTGACACACTCCGAAGAGAAGTCTAATTATACGTTTAAAAAACGTTGTGTATCCGAAACATCGTCATCTCAGTTCAAAGTATACCTCATTTCTGTTCCGTATCAATCAGCACACTGCTGCAGACCGATCTTTTCCTAATGTGTTTCCGTCTGCATTCTTACGTTATTCCTTATTAAGTTTCGAATGTTATGTATGGTTTAATCCTTCAGATTTCGTGCAGATACTGAGTAGCGTTAATAAACACAGGTCGAATTTTCACGGCTAGAGTTCCGGTTGGGAGGTGAAATATCCGCGCACTTGACAAGTCTTCATAGGGCCGAAATTGTTGTGCTGTTTACCAGACATCGCACCGACTTCGGTTGGAAGCAAAACAAATTCTTCTTAAGACAAAGAGTGGTAACCAGAAAATAGCATGGGTAATTTTTTAAAGATGATTACTTTATGTTTGCAATCGATTTTCAAAGTAACAATCGTATTTCCCTTGTAGCTTCTTTTCAGTCGACGCCTCACATCGAGATTAATGAATAATGAAATTCTAATCACCTGTAAACTAAGTGTATCTCGTGCTACGGTTTTGAATTCTCGTTTTGTCTTTATTTTATTTCATCTCTATTTTTCACATAATTGCAGGATCTGCCTAGCAGGGGCTTTTTTATTCACTCACACAATAAAACCCTATTTTTGAAAGTGGATTAGGATAGTTTTCAAACATGTTTATCGAATGTATCATGAGAGCAGTGTGGAAAAACAATGCTGAAACTGTATAGTGCATAATCAGATTCTTTGATCTTTTGTTCGGGGTGCGTGGGAGTGGAATTAACTGACAGCTGTCTGGTATCGTAGAGGCAAATGGAATAGAACTATACCCTTTCAACTTCAAGTGAATGCGTTGTAAATTCAAGTAAATCCAACCAATCGCACTCCATTTGAAACCCCCACAAGATGACTGGTGTTTTGGCCGCCAACTGTCACAGATTGGACCGGGTCTGTCTAAACCCCTTCCAGTTCGAATGAATTAATTTCTCTGTAAACAGACAAAAGTACATTTTTCACGAGTTACCGAGCAA
>UZAN01044985.1:20932-34133 GCA_900618425.1 Echinostoma caproni
GCTCGCCTTCTCGCTACAATATGAATTTGCAGATGCAGAGCAGGTATTCAATGACAAAACAGGACAGTGTTAACCTCAAGGCTGGACAAAGATCGAGGTGATCATACAAGACTGACCAGAACATCATCCTTGCTAGTTCAAAATCAAATCGAGATAAGGGATCACATCGATGGTAAAAGTTTATTCGTGTGAAACTTCTTGCTAATTCAAGCAACGATCCTCTGGAGGATAATCTTCCAAGAATTTCGGTTTCATGCAATTGTTTGATCAAATTTCATTTCCTTCTAAAGCTTTGTACAAAACTTCATTTACTCAACATTCAGCACGAATTCTTACTTGTATTCTGAGGGAACTTTCAACGAAACGTTGTATTTGAAGTCTTATTCTGATACTTCACACATTTCGTCTCATTTTGCTTAGCTTATGTTGTTTTTCCTACGGCCAAAAAGCTTTACATGCAAGCTGTTTAGTACATTACAATGACAATTCAGAGTGTTATAAGCATTGCATGGAATACCTGGCGCTAAAACCCATCACCCGACACACACCCCACTCGGTAAAAACGAACGTGTTTATCGTTAACCTATTGGCATCGGATGAAATAAGGTAACAATGTGGATTGATCGTACGATGCTCACACATCAAAAAAGGCTTTGCTCGGTAAAGTCAAGTGGTCATGAATTGAATCGTATTGAACTGTTTTTGGTTAACTTTAGTATCTATCTAAAATTTTCATTTTCATCGGACTGAGCTTTCTTTATTGCCACAAAATACGAGAATATCCGAGAACAATACAAAGAGGCCTTGAATCAAAATATCTTGTGCCATTGACCTGAGCTATCCTAGGTGATACATGTTCAAGATCAATATTTAATTATTTATTTATTTGTCACATATCCACTACCTCACCTTGAAGAAACACCATATAAAGACCAAAGCGCCGGTACATCAATCTGTTCGGTAACCCCTGGCTCAGTTTCAAGGTCAAATTCAGCGTAAATGGAAGACTGAAATGATAGTCTATCGGTAAAGTGTAATTATGGGGAGGCTGTACCAGATCAGAACAGATCAAATTTATGCAACGGCGTATGAACTTGTTTCCTTTGTAGTTGAGTGCCTTTGGGGACCTCTAATCACGTAATGGTTGGCATTGTATTATTTTCGAATCACAAAACTCAGCTATTTTTTAAAATCCATTGTGACCGGTTTATGATAGAATGTCCCCTTTAATTTTATGACATTTTCATTCTCTTTGAAGATCTGTTGACCATCACCAACTGGATTTTTATCATTTAAGATGAGAAATTTTTATCTTTAATGATATTCTCCTCAGATATTAGGAATTTCTAGGAATTAGTGCAAGTTTTCTATCTGGATTCAATAATTAAACTTAAATGTTTACTTTCGCAAGATTATCCTTTGATGGCGAACTCGTTCGTTCCACGATTCATAGCAATTCGTAAATTTTCTCGGGATTCAGATTACAAATGTTAACCCCGACACCGTTGGACCTTTATACTGGACATTTCACCCCACCGCCAAGTCTTTACAAACCAGAGTGTAACCCACAATACAACTATGTCATCCAAGCCATTCCAGTGTCCAGTATTCGGATAATAAATAATACTGGGAAAATAAACAGGAAAAAAGGCACCAGCCTTGTTGATAGTAGGTCACATTCACCACGTCCGACTAAAACCGTTGTGTCGCCTATGCGGAGGACGCCTCCTAGACGAAAAGCTACGTTGTCTGTAGCCGTTGATTTCGTGAGCCTCAGTCCGCCTTATTCAATCAAAGTCACCAGTTTGATAGTCACTCCTCCATCTGTAACCTAAAATAAACTAAATTGCATGTACCACTGGTCCTGGGAGTCAAGGAGACATCGACCAATCGTTGGATAATCTGGCAGGAAACCTAAGTTCTACTGAACTAACTACCAATAGCATGTACAGGTAGTACAATAGTGAACAATCAGTCAACAATAGTTCATCATATAGACATTCCGAATAATGGGCACAAGCTAGTTTAGACAGCGGGTATCATGAACAGTTTTCGAATTGTGAACAAAACACAGAAGAAGAATGGGAAGAAGGAAGATGTTATCAAATGATTACACGTGATGTTCTAAGACGTCGGAACTATGTTCGAATGTTTTGTTGATCGAACCAACAGGCCTCTGAGGAGCGTGAAACCAATGTTTTAAAGCCAAAACTTCGGCAACATTTAGTATCATCTGGAGCTAAACAGTTCTCTTTCAGATAGCAGTAGCTGTTCTTGATAGTTAAATTTGCTGGAGAAAATGAATTAGCTAAGAACAATCTCAAAGTTCGTGCATATTTCAACTTCTTTAAAATCGTAGCTTGCTCCGATAAGTGTGATGGAACCAAACCAAGCTATCACCTTGTTTTTGTTGTACGGAAGTCGTGCTTAAATCATGTGTTCAGTAGCTTATAAAATCTGCATTTGTTAATCAGTGCGTTTTTCTCCATCCAAAGTATACATCAGTTTTTTTAAAGTAATAAAAGTATTCTGAAGTCAGGCTACTAAGCGCCGTGTGTCTTGGTAGACTGTCTGGAGCTGTATATACTACCAACCAATAGTTATTGTCAATTCTCATACTCCAGCGGGCAACCACAAAACACACGCCTTGTACCGCAAGATAAAACGGTGTTTTAACTTGCCACATGAAAACAGTCAACTACCTATCGAAAACCGACTACTGAAAAGTGAGTATTTCAGTAGTTTTAGCGAGAAGTGAGCACAAAGGAAGCTTGCACACAGAGGCAGAACAGCACGTACACACGCGCACATACAATGTCCAAGCCGAAGGCTGTGATTAAACACGCTGAAATGGACGAAAAAATGCAAGAAGAGGCCATTCGTCTAGCGGAAGCTGCCCTATCAAAAAAGCAAACAGATAAAGAAACAGCAGGCTACATCAAACACGAATTTGACGAGAAGTACAAACCGAACTGGAACTGTGTGGTGGGACGAGATTTCGGTAGGTGAGTGACTGATAGCTCGATCATGCAAACTGTCGAACCATTGTGTGTGTGCCAGTGATCATTTTTCCAATGGCAGGATACTTTTATTTGTTCTGTAATGCCGGAGAATCCGGGATATTTCTGTTTGACATTCTCGTGAACTCCCATCGTGTGGGGGCGAGTTAGAAGAAATGGTCACTGCTTTGCTGGTTTGCATTGATACGCTTCATTATCGCACTCCACCTCCACTAGTATAGCACGCATGGCTCTCGATGCTGGAGAAAAAGGAGAGAGATATATGAGGGGAGAGACCAAGGCCTCAAAGTTTTACAGCTCGTGTCTCAAATTTCCTATTTTTTGAATTTCCTAAGCTCGGTTATTATTTTTTTCAGTTTAGCTTTTAGCAAATCCAAGTTATTACGAAATCTCAAATTGACAATAACGATAAGTTGGTTGACAAACAATTGTCCCGATTCCGTTAAGGTGCAACTGAGCCATTGGATGTGCTTCTGTCAGCGTTCGTGTTATTGACGTTCGGTTCTCACTGAAACCTTCTTCAGATAGTCATTGTGATGCAAGTAACTCGCGGTAGAGATATTTCGATGTCATATTGGCGTCTGAAATTATCAAAAACTAGGCTAAATTCTCTTTGTTCATTTAAGTTGTCCCGTTAATATCGATGAATGCTACTGATTCGTGTTACCAATTGATCCTATCCTTAGTTCAGTTTATGTGTTTACCGTGTGAGCTGAATACAGAATTCTTTTCCTGTCTAAATTTTACTTACCCCCGAAAAAACGCGCCAACATTCGAAATTGGTACAAACTAATTTGCGTCCAGAATGCAATGTGACACTGTTACTTATCGAATTCAAAATGATACAATAACAGAACCAGAAAATGGCTGTGAACAAATAAGGATTGAATGGGCATAAACAGAACTGGGAAATTCACAAAGCAGTAGTAAAACGCGAACATTCAAGCACTGAAAATATGCACTGATGACCACCATACAGATGAACACTCTTGTGTATTCCGTAGAGCCCATCTCTCGTTCGTTGGAAAAAGATTACAAATGCTTTATGAAAGGTATAATCTACGGCAAAGACAAATCCTATTATAATAAATATTAAACTAATCAAACTAATTCAGTCTATCATTATTTTAGAAGGAAATATACATTTTGTGTGTCCGATTAAGCTTTGGACACTTATAAAAAAGCACAAAATTAGATACACCGTTGGTGTATACTTTTTGATTGACAGGTAGGTGAAACCATTCCGTTTCAATAGAATAGATAAATATAACCATAACATCTGAATTGCAAGTTTTTGAGAGGACTATAAACTCTTGCTGGACGAAGTGAAATGTATGACCTAGCATAACTGGCGGAACGACTGAGAACAAATCAGTGATTCGAGAGGGAAGCAAGTGAGCACAAGGTCCTGTAGAGAGAAGACACTGTAAATCACACCTCTAGACCATAATGCTTATCCGAAGCAATAAATTCCACTGGAGATTTTCGGATTAGTCCTAATATCAGCTGCAGTCAGTAACAGCTTTATTTTCTTCCACTATACCCATTTTCTTACGTGGTATATTTCTTAAATAAGTCTCCTATATTTGGGGGTTTATGAAAACTCTTGCAACACTCATCTTTCTTTTCTTGCACTCTGAATATTCCCGTAGACTTCAATTTTGTTTACCCACAATGTATTTCAATATATTCTTTTTCTTTTTTGTGTAAGTCATTCCCTAACTTGTAAATAAAACCCGACATTTCCACCGTATTTTAAAGTGCATTCAAATTGTGGGGAACTAAGGATCTCCCAAGGAGTGAAACCCATCATCAACAGTGCCTGGTGTCTGTGAAAAACCGAGTGGGTTAATCCGAAAATTCACCACCTATAAACTCGATATTATTACAATTCCCATTTCTCGACAGCCCACAATATCAGGTTGAGCTAAAATAAATACACTAAAAAGTATCAGTAGAATAAACGTTATCAATTGGAATTAGCTCCAAGGTCATGGAGGTTTTAAATTGTCCTCAAATAAAAATTTTCATATCTGAGAAACAGAAAATGTTCACAAAAAATATTTTTTGTGATAAATCATTAGAACAAAGGATAAGTTAGAATGAGTTTTATGACTCCTGATTATACTGCACAATGTTTGCACTGTTCACTTGGTTAATGGTGCAACTTTAAACGCACATCATTGAGAGAAAATGTGGTCTTCATCAGATGGAAGCAATCTCTGATGAATAAAATTTGGTTTTGTACAAATATTGGTGCAATTCTTTGCTATTTTTAATATTTCCTAAAAGTATATTGTTTCCGGTTTCAAAAGTGTTAGCAGACATATCAACACCCCATTGAGCTGCCCAACTTTGTTTTTAACTTCGTAATCATATCGTCGTTTTTAGCTTTTACGGCAAATGTAACACTTTTCTGAGTCGTCATTTTTTTCTGAATGAAGGATATTTGATTTGTCACGGCAGTGATGAGATCACTAACCAAAATGGGTTAGTTTATGGCCTTGTCATGCATAGATGACTGAAAGAACAAATACCTGACAAGCCTCTTCCTGTTTTATACTTAGAAAACAGACAAATAGAATTATCTTCACCACTGAAACTGAAACGTTACTATTAATATCGGTCCCTTTCATACAGACATTGGTGAGAGCCCAACGCACCTCGTTCATCCGCGAAGGAAACTCAATTACAAAGCGAGTTTTCAGTCTCTATGTGACTTTGAAAACATCTTAGTTGAAATGTGTAATTAAGCATATATCAGATGCGAGCTTCTGTTAGTTACCAAAAGAATGACTAATTTATCTGTGTGCAGGTCAAAGAAAGCTTGAACTGGAAAGCTAACCAACACTGTTCAGTGGTTTCGATTCGGTTGGATTTCATCAACAATTCAAATCCGTCGGCTGAACTGAGAATCGAACCTTGGAACTCAGGTGGAAGCGTACTTTCTAACCGATCCATGGGTAGCTGCACAGACTGGTTCACACATTTCATATACAATAAAGCACAACAGCGTTCTGTAAGCATCGCGTTTTCACTATTTCACTACTAGCGTTCAGGGTTAGGACTCGACTGGAAACATTCCAAGCCGTACTCCTTGCTGCAACAAAGTAGGTGAAAATTCATTTGAATGCCTAAGGAATGAAAGTCTTTAAAGCATTATTTCTGGATCATTTTGGTCATGATTGAATCCTCGAAAAACAAACAGAATTCGATAATTAACCCAAAAGCGGGGAGTTTTGCAAGCTGGTTCAATCCATTGATTCACCCATTCCTTATGAGACGGTCTTTTGTTATCACTTCAGTATCTGGTGTGATTCTGTTGCACCACATTATTTCTTTAATCAGTGGGCGTTCATTTCTGACTGTCAAAGTTCGATTTTGCATCAGATATTTTCTTTAGGGTTTGTTCAGATTTCTCCTGGTAGAGTCATGGAGCAGGTTTGTATACCTCAGGTGTAACGTCTCATCATTCTAGTCACACTAAAATGACATTTTTTGGTACAGAGTCCTTGGAAGAACTAACTTTGTGCCCTTATATCACTGAGATTCATGAAAAAACTTAAATTAGGTACACCGTGAACTTCGTAGATAGTTTTACAGCAGAAAGTTTGCTTATGAATGAACTACTAACAATCACGGAGGTTTACTTTTAGCAGTGTCATAAATTTTGTTAACCCAATTAAAATTTTCTCTTTCGTCTCCTCTAATTCGCTTTCTTTTCCCTTCCTCCTCACCCCAACGATGCCACATCTTTCCCGACCAACCTTTCTGTAAACTCCGTCCCCTATGCTCGATCAGTTTCATTTCGCATCAAGTAGGACATATAATTTACTTCGCGCTGGCTGATCGTGAATTCCTCCTGTTCAAGTCCGCCTAATCGAGTGAGACTCGATCCAATTGTGTCCACGACTCACGCAAGCCCATGCGATCCGCTGCGGCACCGCAATAGCGCATCGCCCAGCCACACAGAATGCTTGTGCGCCTATCATTCTCTGTGCGTGTGCGCACGTGCATGAGCACAAATTGGACAGTTTAAACATGCTTTTTATTCAACTGATTTTTGTGAATTATTACAAAAGAGAATACACTACATTTTTGTGCTGTCCCTATTTGTGCATTCATTCAAAGAAAATCGTGGAATGATAAACGGTATTTCGATTGGGATCCGATCAGTATAGCTTTACAAGTTGTAGTGTTAAACCGCGATGGAGGGGTGAAATCCGTAATCAGTTAAATACACCGTCCGAGTTTTTACAGCTTTCCGAGACTAAGATTGGAAAATTACCAATTGACACCACGATCCAAATGAGGATAAATGAATTATATTTAGTATGTGCCCGAGGTACATATCCTCAATTTAGAAATTGAGGATGTTTGACGTTGGTCAAGAAAGTATGGTTTCCACGTACGTTTTTGACCAGGTAGTAATAAGCTTGATGACTGTGATCCCCTCAACTGGCATTGAAGTAATTGAATTCAACTGCGCTAAGGTTTTTCGCAGCATAATTAATCTTCTGTTGCGTAAGTGGAATACCAATAGATACCTGGCCACCGGACAAAACACCCACGGTGTTATGGACTGAAAAACTAACCAACACTAAGACAGCTTATCCTACTGATAACCTCATTTTTCACTAGAAGACTGCATGTTCTGATTAGATGTTGAGATGTCTGATTTTGATGTATTTTGGCTGATTTGTCTCAAGTGATGCGTAACTGAACGGTCGGTCTCCTTGAGAAGTAGTTTGTTTATTTTCTTCCAGAAGAAACAAATGTTCAAAAGGTTACATGAGTGTTTTGAAAAATCTAGTGATGGGAGTTGGATGCTTGCACAAATTACTTCTGATTGTTTCACAGGGGCGTTGCCTACTTGGATTTGCGTGACTTCATGTGCAGCTAGGAAGCTATGATTGGTCGCTCTTGATTATCTCCGTCAAACTTTGCACTTATCACATCGACTGAATGACTGCACTCAACTTGTCATAGTTCAAACAAGCCGGTATGCTTCGAAGACAAAATCGGATCAGCACCTGGTCGGGACACCGATGCGTCTTATCCCTGGGAACAGGCAAATAAGTTTACGCAAAGGGAAATTGAAGAATAAGCACTCTGATTTTAAGTAACTATCTCACAAGTGGTGTGAATATGAATACATTTTTTCAGTTGTACAGCGTTAAATGGCCTTCGTGAAACCTTATCAGTTACGCTAATTAAATTACCGATTTACCATCAAATGGACGACTGAGAGAGCAAGAGTATATTTGAAATCAGCTTAGTGAATTTTTATATTACCGGGACAAAGGTGAGCACAGAACCGTAGGTCAGTGAAAAATATACGCATATTTGTCTTGTCATTTGTAAATGCATATATACATTATAAAATGGCATTCGATGGAATTTTCAAGCAAATCACTTTAGACTCCTTGTTTTTTATATCCAAATGTGTGCCAAGCGTATAAATGTTTTACTTGTCCGGGCGCACTGCAATGTATCAGACTTGTGAAGAGTGGTATGTGGATAGTTTAGTGTGCAATGAGCGGGTGGAATCTGGCGGGAAATTCCGTGAAAACTTGTCTCGAGTAATGAATTTCAGTTCACAGTTTTGCAACCGCCGACAATTAGCAACCCACACATTCATGGTAGCGAATCATTATTCGAAAGACCAGCAGCACCAAAGGAACAACTGCAGAATAAGATACGAAAGGCACCTTGAAAAACAAGTAGGAATTTTCGAGGGTAAAACACTAGTTTAAGTTACGGATGTTATAAAGACATGTACATGGTTTCCCAATACAAGGTTGAACGTGGGACAGCCAGCAGATATTGGTGTCGACGGTAAGCCCAAGAGATATAATCCAGTGAACTCTGGATAATGCAGTGCGAAATGGAAACATCTTAGAAAAACTGAAACCGTATTCAGCACCATTGGTTGGACTAGAAATAAAACTAGAATTAAAGTAAATGAGTTGTAGGGAATTAGAAACAGTGTGACTTTAGATCATGTCACTTAAGTACCAAAATGTTCCCTGATCGATATTACAGACAAATCAACAAAACAATTTAAGAATGAATGAAGAGATAGAAATACTGTTTCAACGACTCCCGATCGGTTCACCAATCCATGGTACACCAGCTGTAGCAGTACACACTAGTGGTTGCGAAACTATCATACACAAAGTCAAAAACAGGAGCAAAATTAAGCAAACACATTAATGAGAACAATTTCCGTCGCATCAGGTTCTTCATACTGTTTCTCCGAAATGCACAGATTCAGCCACCTTCACACGCTCCGTGGTTCTTTGAGCTCTCTAGCTGGATCATTCTCAACATACACTTTTCGTATTTATTTTCAAAATTGAAGCAACAAAACAACGCACGAAAGTGACGATATCTACTCTTGAACATCAACGACCTTTGCTATCCTTTTACTATTAGCTTAAGGTAGATGGCATTCATTTAGCTGAGTTTCCAGGCAGGATTCCCCCACATCTACAAGGATCATCATCGCTATCCACCAGCGATCTCCAATCATTACAACGGCTTCATTTACAACCCAGTGATAAGTTTCGGTTTCGATTTCTGATTTAAACTGAATTGCAAAATATTTGTTCCCCAATAGCCTGATAAAGTAATGCCAAACGTGTCTGATTAACCTAACTTTGCCGCAAATGTAGAGCTTGGAGCAACAATGTCATGCAAGTTGATTGGAGTTCACGTGATTCACAGACTGCAAAGAGCCGACGACCAACCTTTTACGTGCGTTGTTATCGTCGCCTGAAATTATAGTGCATCCATATTTCTTAGAACGATGCACAACCTATTGACATGCACACCTAACCTTAAAGAGATGATTTGGATAGCAAGGTGCGTTTCAGAGAATTTTAATTGTCAATCGATTTGATTGACTTTCTTGGCTGCCAGGACTCCTGAAATTCTTTNTCTTTCTAATTATTTTCGCTTATCGCGGAGAAGGGCATTCGGTTTCTGACCTCTTGCCTGACTCGTTCCTTACAATCATTTCCAATCCTTTTGGCATGCATTAATTTAGCATGTACTTTTTCTAGGTCCCGAATGGCACAACGGCACGGTGCTCTTTGAGGAAAGCAAATGCAACTTGTTCTTACGTCAATTTGACATTTTGACANAGTACGTGCGTGCGTGAGCACCATTGCAGTCGATATTCTCGCTGTCGCGCTGCTGGTCCGAAGTGTTTAGAATTCTACAACTACCAACAAACTACTGAAAATGTTGCGAGTGTGAAGACATAAAACGAAACACAAAATCTCGGCTGAAACACTGTCCAGAGGAAATAACAGGTATATCGGGCAGTCTGTATATTATTAATACACAAGCCTCCTAAACAAAAGCTAAATAGCTCTGACCTCCTATCAACCAATAATTAAGCCAGCGCTTTCATGGTGTCCCACAGACTGCGAATGCACAGGGTTCAGCATAATGATCGTTTGACAAGTAGTCAATTATAAAGCTAGAATCAACGTAGAATCATTCTAATATATATCCGGATTGTATAAACGGAACCTAATGTTTAAAATAGGTTAAGTATAAGACGACAATAACCACTTAAAATCACACTGTGAGCGTGGCCGAGGCATAAAGTTCATGGGCGATTATCAACGTAGGCTCTGTCGAATGTTCGCCGCAGCAGAAGCTGTGATAATTCGTTTGCACAAAAAACAATTTATTCCGTCGCCTTAGTTGCCCTGGCTCCCCCCACCCGTACACACGGCACACGAGTAATTCCAAAGATTGTTTAGGTGGTGAATCCAACTTCCGGTCTCATGATGAAATCATTTCTAGTAATTTGTGATGTTACTTTGTTGTACTTTCCCAGGATAACTTTGTTCCTTAATATATATTGACATCAATACAAATACCTGAAAACGAGCTTGCTTGCCACTGTTTTGTTTGAAACGACCACTTCCCTTATTTCGACATTCGCCTAGAATATGTGGATGGAAGGAACATAAACTGTGAGCATTGGAGTAATGAAGAGTAAGTCCGTGGAAAATTTCACAACGCCTTATAGGAAATATGATAGGGCTTGTAGTTGGTCCATGAATAATGAACATGACATCTTTCGCAAAGTGAACAAGTGAGCATTTCAAACAATCATCCTTGCCGAATAACACAAGAGTTACCCAAAAACAGAGAAGACCACGATTAACTAAAACTCTATGCCGAACCTCAGCATTGCTTGTCCCGTTTCCCGACCAGAATCGTGCAATGCGACGTAGATAGCGGTGTTCGAACACCGACAGTCTATTTTATCCTGTTCCCGTAATGGCCAAGTCTCTGCGCCGTAGAGCAGAACTGGCCGAAGTGCGGCAGCATAAACTCGACCCTTCACAAACAGCCGTGTCGCGACGACACCACAAGTGTCTCAAGCTGACAAATGCTAATCGAGCCTTTTGTATGCGCGCCAACAATTCATCTGCGATGCGTCCACCAGGTGAGATATAGCTTCCCAGATAGCAAAACTTGTCCACTTCCTCTACTACTTCCCCAGTCAGAGTGAGACTGGGTGCTGGACCAACGCAACCTTGGAGCAACATTTTACACTTTGAAGGTGCAAAACGCATACCGAACATGGACACACTGGCACTCAAACTAGCCAGAAAAGCTTGCAACTTACATGGATCTTCACTTAGTAGCACAACGTCATCTGCATATTCTAGATCAGACAATCTGCCACTACCTGGAAGTAAATCGACACCACTATTCTCGCACGAGGAAAGGGCTGTTTCAAAAATGAAATCTATAGCAAAGTTAAATAGAAACAGAGAGAGAGGATAACCCTGTCGAACACCCCTTTCTGTAGTAGCTCGGGTGAAAAAGTGCCGTAAGCTCAGACTCGGCTTCGGCTATTATTATAGAGGGATTATAATATTGAACTAAACTTCTCGGGCACACTCTCCAGGGAAAAGCCGTGCTAGAGTTTACAGCGGTTGACTTAGTCGCAATCCGCTTTCAAATCGAGGAAGATAGAAATGATGGGTCTACGAAAAGAGTGAGTGGAGACCTAAACCAGATCTAAAATCAGCCCGATTCTCACATGTGCACTCTTCACGTGCGCCAGACAATCGGCGAAGTATGATACCGGCGGGAAGTTTAGAGACGACGTTGATTAAATTAATTCCTCTGTGGTTCTCACAGGAGAAGCCACACGAGGTTTGAGGTAACTTATTTCTCGGGTAACCTCCATTTCAGATGGAAGACCGATGTCAACTGGCAGTAGTTGCACAGTTGAACCGGGTGGGGGAAGGTCTTGTGTCGAAGGGGACCAGCTGAACTGTGCCTTAAATTGTTCTGTCCAACGTTCAAGACGACCTTCCCGAATTTGAATCAGTATGCCGTCAGATTCCTTAATTACGTCACTTACGCCTGCTTTCCTTCGTCCGGTACTCCCAATCCAACGAAAAAGATTGCAACTATTACCAATAGTCGCAGCCTTCCCCATCTCTCTACACTTCTCTACCTACTACCTCTCGCGGTCATTCCTCAGACTGTCGATGAGCTGGCGTTTAAGGGATTTAAGCGCTTTGCCGTATTTTGAATTCGAAGGAATGGCTTCATGCTTGACAGAAAAAGTCCGTGGTCAGCAAAGTTGGAGTAGGCATTTTCCGTTGTCAGTCCTATTGGCTAGGATTGCATGTGGACCACCAAGTAGCCTCTCTGACTCCTCCAGGGATCTCACTTGAGCAGTGAAGTCTCCAGCCACGATGTCCGTTAACCGAGAACATTGAAACAGTTGAGAGGGGTCCTAGTACAATTCATCCTTCATTTCTGGCGAACTGCAATCAGTCGGTGCATACGCGGATACGACGAGTAGGCATCGATGCTTCGTTCTGTAGCTGTTGACCCTTACTCAATCATCCAAACGCACGACGCAAAGTCGGCTGTTAACCGGGATTCAATCGAGAAGTGAACACTCGGCCTTGACACTCAGTGTCATCCCAACACCAGCAACACCACGAGCTTCGGATGTCGAATCGCCTGACACACGCAGAGTGAAGCGTGACGATCAGGTTGGATCTGGAGAACGCAAGGAGATGATTGAAGTAGAGTCTTGTACGCCTGTTTCGGAGACATAACATACGTCTAAATGGAAGGTTTCAAGGGTTCTAGCTAAGGCGGCTTGTTGACCAATCTGATAGAGT
>UZAN01044987.1:21361-34133 GCA_900618425.1 Echinostoma caproni
AAGCCTGGAGATCCATTGCTAATACGTACACAATACTTGACCCGTCAACGCCAAATTCGGGCCTTCGAACTACACAGAACAATTTGTTGTGAAGTGTCGTTCATCGTACAAATGAAAACAAACAACCACTGGTAATAGTTTGTACACAAATTTCGAGACAATACTGTGAGTCATTGATGACAAATGCGTGCAATGAATGTTCGATTCACGCTCAAAAAATCATTTACTTGACGCGAGTTAAACCGAAATGACAACAGCACGTACAGATTTTCTACTAATCTCTCTCTATCTCTCTCTCTCTCTCTCTCTCTCTCTATATATATATATATATATATATATATATATATATAAAGTTGTGAAAACGATACAGGGAGTAAAACTAAAGCGCAAAACATTTGGGAATATTACACCCCATTTTGATCAAATTCAACTAAAGGGTACCTGTCAAATTACAAGCACAACTGAAGAGTTCCTTTTCTAAATACCCCCAGATCCGTTTGGGATATTCGAGCATCGATTTAATTCATCCCACTGTTAATTCAAGAGATACCTGTAGAAATAAATAGGATTCCCGGTTATTACGTAGACAGTATTTCACGCAATACGAAGAAAATCATGTTAGGTAAGATTACCACGTTGACTGATATGGTGTTCAGTGACACTGCCAGTTTAAATCCAAAACCGATCAGAAAACACATGAGTCGCCTCCTCCCCCCCCCCCCAAAAAAAAAAGAGCCGCAGAGGGGAAACGCCTTAAGTGATACTGAATTATCAAGTGCGTCTGTGTCAAATCGTGCACTCGAATTGTTTAGCATAAACAACTCTATTAATTTGGTCAGGATGGTGGGTGGCACACAGGCACTGATTGCAACAAAAGTGATTGAATGCATTTATTTCTGGTGCGCAAATGGGCACAGACTATAGAAAACAGCCTGATTCAGTAAAGTAGATATCGATCCGCAGTCATTTCGGTGGGACGGAAAATAAAAACAACTGAAGTGGGTTGCGGACAGAAAGTTTGGTCTACTAGAGGTGGTCACCGGCGAAGCTGTATCGCACACACATGGTTTTGTGAAACATTCGAAACGACTCAAGGCAAACGGTTGTATTTTTATTATGGTTATAACATCCGTGTTCAGTATTACACAGAACGGGAGAAGTTGTCCACACACAAAAAATTAACAAACCAAATTACGGTCAAATGGTCAAATGCTTTCATACGGAAGGATTTGGAATTGAAACAACCAATGAGGAAAGTTTTGGATTCCGAATAATCATTCTGAATCAATCCAAAATATGAATATTGTCTGGTGTTGAGGTGAGTGACTAGATATTCGGAAACTCGAACAGTTATAGGTTTTAATGTCAAATCATCAATAGAAAGTATAACAGTATTTAACAAGTGCAATCGAAACAATACGTATCCGATAAAGTTTATGAGACAAGCCAGATAAATGAGACATCAACTTTGGGATTAAAGTAGGTAACTATAACCAAAGTACAGTGCCGCCCTACCTCACAGCATGTGAGGGTGAGCTGAGAGACACCCTGGCCTATGACGAATTACCGCTTATTACGACAGGCCTGGCTCACTACAGCACACGATCTTTTCCCAATCCCGAGATTAGCAAAACAAACCGAACGGACGACAGAAGATTGTGGTGAGTACCGTACAAATCAGCTTTTCGGTGGAGTGGAAAGAAGAATCTCACGAACTGTACAAAAATGTTTTGCGCAAAAAAATGCTATTTGTACATAAGCCAGAATAAGAAACGTAAAAGTTATCTTACTTTCTATCTATCTTTCTTTCTTTCATTCAAGCCCTCTTGTGCAGAAAACAACCAACAAAAAACCATCTGTTGTTTCACTCGATTGTAGTTGTAATTGTAACTGTGTAATTATGACTTCTGTAAGAGCAGTGACTACATATCAGTCAAAAATAAACATAGAAGAGACAAAAAATAAATAAGTCCCGAAACTTTAGAGAAAACCTATTTTTTCGCTAACCAAAATATGTGATACAGAAGGTACCGTGGGATTACGATATATGTTTATGCCTGAGGGCACACAACGTTATTGGGATCTAGCAAATAGATGGGAATGAGAGGGCACTAGCTCTGTGTGCGGTGGATGCGTCGGATCCATAAGATTATTGTGGGCGAGCTTTTCACATGGAATCAAATGACGTTCACACAGGTTGACTATGAACTCAACCAGCGAGATTAAGGATAACAGATCAACGGTGGTCAGTCCACGTCCAACCAACTTTAAGAGATTAGAAATGACAAGATGAACAATCAAATGAAACGAAACACACTGGTATACAGGTTTCGGGATAACAGTGTTGAGGTCGAAAATGACGGAGTTGACGGAGAGGTGAAGAAAGTTTTCAAACTTTGGTGACAATATATCGCATGTGTAAGGTTTACTGAAGATTAAGAACCATAAAAAACCCAAGTATCTGATACAGCTGACTCATGATACCACTGGATACCACTGGATACCACTGGATACTCGACGTGCATCTCGACGATGAACAATGGTGGTATGGGTAAACGTGCTTGGTTTTCGTGGCCATAAACGTCTGAATTTGTTACAGGCAAGACTAGGGGGGAGGTGAATTTTACTCGAGGACAGTATTATGATGCTAGCTCGTGAGCTGGAAGAGTCATATTTTACGTTGTGATCTGTGGTCTTGGTACAGTTAGTTGCTGCAGAGATGAACGCCTGCCAAAAGAAAAGCAAAATGTATATAACCGAAGCTGCAATAACAAGTAAGCCTTGGTCTGCTTTAGTTGTAACGGAATATTTAATCGAAAGCGTTGTTTGCAGCCGGAAAAGGAAATAGGTGTTTCGCGGTACAACTTCTGTGAAACCCAGTGATTAATGAAACATTGTTCGGATTCATACTATTTTTTTTTTATACATTCCTTATCCTGAAATGAATTCTTAGGTCAGTTTTCTAGTGAGCAGTTCTTTGTGAATGTAAGAGAAACAAAGTCCACTCTTCCCACTGTATTTACTACAACCACCAGTATATGCATTCAATTTTGAATAAAACTGAGTTGAAACACTAGACAGCACGAACTATCTCTGTAGGGGAAAAAAGAGGGATTAGTGCAAAAACGGGCCGGAATGGCCCTTTGAGCAATCAAGGGTGTATGGATAATTTGACTTTGTGATAGATTAATTGATTCACAAACATCTTTCGTTGAAACTGAAACATTTTAAATTAGAGAAGGCTCTGTAACCTAAGCAATTTCAACACCAGAGCAATGTATAAATAAATTTAAATAAACCATGAAAAGGATACTATCAGATGTGAACTACTCAGGTGATCCATCCTAATGGAAATGTGTTAGCTAGGGAGACTCACTAACAATTAGTAATTTGATCTGAATTACGGGGAACAGTGAGTTTGGTTAAACTAACCAGAAAAGTATAGACAAACTGGAATAGTTTATACCAAACAGTCCTGAGGTAACGAACCTAATGATTTCACCAAAATAGAGAATAAATGTTTGCTAGAGTGATACTGGTGAAAACGCTCACAGATGAACACTTGGAAGATATTACATTGATCGGTGAATACTTCGTCATAGAGAAAACTTCAATCGATTTCCAAAAACAAGGAGACACGGAAGCTCTGAAGAGAAGCATCACATTTTCGAAAGGAAGTTGAACTGAACAAAATAGAGTGAAGAATTCGAATACTCGGAGACGTATGGACAAATGCGTGCATACATACAGAGCGCGCGAGAGGGAAAGAGTGCACGCGCGCGCGAAGTCGTTTGCAAATTCGTATTTAGTAATCCCTCTAGCCTCGGGAGAGTGTTGATTGATGAATAGACCAAGTAACAAAGAAACCACTGAGCAGTCAGTCAGTTGGTGCACATACAAACACTAAGTGTGGTGAGAGAAACAAAATGACAGTTTATAAATGAACGTTTCTAGCGAACCGCCTGGATGCTTTACATATATATATATACATATATATATGCATATATATATATATATTATACCAAGTTACGTCGTCTTGGAGAAATTTTCACATTTGCCGGGAGAGTTATTCCGTTCGCTCAGCTGGTGACAGTGACAAATTGCATTTACATCTAAGTAGCCCAGATTTTCAATGAGACAATTGAGGAGATTGATGAATTCGCACCTCCACCTGTGTGACTCAAGCAATCTTTTTCACTTATTCATTCATGAAACAAACAGGAGATAAAGTGAGAATACGTGTGTGTTTGACGAATAGCATAACCGTAACGGAAACGATCGTAGTTTTCATCTTGTAAACAGTGGTTCAAGCGATAATATGGGGCATTGCGATACCGAGGAATAACACAAGAAAAGGTTTTCAATCAGCATTAATGAATGCGACCCAGTCATACCGTCTTAATTTTTAACCCCGAATAGGGTTATCCACACTAATTTATTCTCAATGCTCTCTCTAACGACAATGAACTGTCTATTTACGGATTCTGAAGTCGAATGAACTGAATAATGACCGCGCGAATGGATGCTTGCATTTGACTTCACAGAGTTTTTATCGGATCATCCTTGCTGATTTGATTAAGGGCCTTCACACTTTGGTCAGACTTTAACCAGAGAATAATACCCTTAGGTCGTGATGTGGCCAATTTAATCAACCAACGCTGGTGTAAGAGTCTACGTCTTTCATTTGGATTCGTTCAAAACAAGATAAACGATATTAACATGCTTCACAAGCTTTACTTTGTCAGTGAATTTCGTTGTTTCTTGTTGGTAAACAATTATGTCACCAGTTACAGCCAAATTTGCTCTTTTCTTTACTTCTGATTCAATTTTCTCTCGTCTCGTTACATGCCTCTATTTTTATTGTGGCAAGCGATCTCAATGAATTCAAGACATCACGCACTTCTCCCGGTCTGAGGAACTTCGTGAGTTTATCAACACGACTGCACACCCAGTTGGATTCTGTATTTGTTAGTACTCCTGTAACGTTTTCAGCACACAGATAGTCTCCTTTTAATTCGCCCTAAGCTCTATTGTAAATATGGTTAGTACAAATATTACTTAACTTAATAAAAGTGATTGTGATACAGAAAAACAACCACATCTCAGAGAGTTAGCTTTTCTTGCTGAATTTATTTGTTTTCTCTCCTTAGTTGTTCTTTTTATTGTGAACAACTTTCAGATTTCTTCAAATTTTTTTACGGCTCATGGCACCACGGAAAAGCCATTTAATTACGTGTCGGTTGTTTATTCTCTGCTTCCTTTTGCGTCCTCGTTGAAAGAGAGGACGGGGGTTGCTCCGGAACGATGGATGTTGCTAAAACTCTCATTCCTCTCATCAAGCGTGATATTCTTTGGATCAACCAAAAATGTGTCAATGTTAATCTTGACAACAAGAGTTCTTTTTATAACACACCCCTGTGTGATGAACAGCAGACGACGCAGACCCCATAGTCACGAAGATCTGCTGTCTTTAGTGAAGGAAACGGGCAACCCAAGCCCAGGGACTTGGGGCGGCAAAACCTTATCAGGCCCCGTTGGGACAGGTGTGGCATTGAACCGGACGACAGCGAAGCTGCCTACCACCAAAGGTGGGTGGGGATGGCGGGGCTCGGATCTCGGACCACAGGGTCCAAAGCACGTCAGTGACAGCGTCTAAAACACCACCCAATATGACTTACTCTCCGAAAAGATTGAGGTGCGCATAAAAGTTACTGCCTGAATGTTAAAGATGGGAACAGACAATTTGTAGTATTTGATCAAGTTAGTCAAATACTTTCCATTTGTATCATTCTCAAGGAGCCCAATCTCATTTATACGGCCGAAGTCCTGAGAGTCGTAATACGTAATTCACATCTGATTTTCCTCTAAATAATAAACGTATGTGCTGTCGAGATTGGGGAACTTGTCGCTCAAAACCCCGGTTCGTGAATGTCTGCTGTGAGAGAGTGCTGGTCATCTACCAAGATTGGACCCATCACTTCACAAAGGTTCCACTAGACGTAGTCCAGTAGCCATAACTTCTGTAATTCGGAAAATGTGAATAGATATTCCTTTAAGCCGCAGTTCATCTCCGTCTGGCTGTGGCACCCCATCTGCACACTTGCAAATGCTCTCTTTCAACGCCTAATTTTGTTGATTATGTCACATAATTTGTTACTCATGCATTCGAACTGTTCGGTTAAATACACTCGATCATGCAAATGATTTAGGATCTTCAGATCAAAACGTGCCCCTTTATCTTTTCTCGATGAGATTGGTGCACGCCCGATGTATTAAACATTGTGTGACGGATGCAATATACTCCTAGTACGTTTTAGCATACTACTTCTCTTCCAATTACCTCTGATATTTTCATGCTACTGTTCTATACCCTTTGTGTTCATCTTTATAAATCAAAGAAATACTAAACCCCCAGTGAGTTTGTCGACTGTAAGTATGCTGATGAAGATGTATTTGGATATCCCCACCTCAATGTTACCCGTCTCCAAGCTCTTCAAACCTGTTTGACACACATGACCAGTTGCTCCACACCTAGCTAACTGAAATTAAGTGTTCTCACGTGCATTTTTTCCACCTTAAACGCGGCTTCCGTCATCTAACTTTCTACAATGATCTTATCATTTCCGGTCATATCATTCTTGCAGCCACCGCGGCATTGTCCGTTGCAACAATCGTCCACGGTTCCATCTCATCCATGATGTCTATGCTTAAGTTCACTAACGATCATTTTAAGCATTCGGACTCCGAAAGTCTAGCGTGATCCAGCGTTTACTACAAAAGCTTGCTGCTGCATGTACTTTGCCCCACTGATTGGATTGATCCCGATTGTTCCCTGGCTTAAACACTGAAACATCATCCTAATTTCTAGGTCGCTGAAATTTCCATAGAGAACCAGCGGCAAACAGCGTGTTTACCTCGTTCACTAGATTGTAAACAAACATTTTGAAGTGTGAGATAAGTTTTCCCATAGACTGTTTTTTAACAATGCATATTACTTTAGGAGCTTCTTCAAGAACTATTCACTCTCGACATCCGATCTCAATTTATCCCCTCTCCTCTCTCAATTAACTACTTACAGCAATAGCAATAATCCCTTATTTTGAGCGGATTTCAGCAAATCGTTCACCCATTATTATTGATAAAGTAAATGATTAACCATCACAATAACCACAAGGTAATATCTATTCGTTTGTCTTACCTTTTGCCACCAAATATTTGCACTCACGTTCTTTTTTTCCTATGCTGAGAATTCATTCCTTTGACTTGACTTCCGCATTGCTGATGACATTAGCCCGAACTGAAACCCGTGTGATGCGTTTCAAGTTACTATATTTCAAGTCCACGGTAATCGGTGAGGCATACCCGTGAGGCATTTTATTATTCAATAATACAGTCTGATTAATCCTGACTAGTTTTCTTCCTCTCCTTCTGGGCCTCCTGCCTGCAGTGAAAACCGAACCATGTCAAGTGTTTTCTTTTGCTCTCTCTCCGAAGCAGTTATTATCCGCCTTAGATCCCCCCTCCCCCCAATGAATAAACTTGGAAAGAATACTCTAGGAATCAGTGGTACGACTGGAAAAGAGATACAATTGCATTACCGTATAAAAAACATTTTATTACACTGGAACCTGTTCAGATTTTTTTCGGTGTTTTTTTAGACGGATAATGTAATCCTCTGGGGAAAATCTTATTGAGAGAGAAGATTAAGCAAATCAGGTGATCTGAATCAATCAATCACGAACCTTTGTATCTAAGCAACAGTATTTGTTCCTTTTTCATTTAACTTCCTTTTGTTGAAATATAATTATACAACTTTCAGGAAGAGGAAGCGACCAATCAGACGGCTGCCATGCAAATCAGAATGGGAAAAGTTAAACGGTGATTATGGGCCTGAAACAATTCCTCCGGGGTAATAGTTTGGTGACCTTTATCCCACGATACAGTACACGGATATTATACGTATGAAAATTCAAAAAAACGAGCCAGGATTACAAAGCAATGGTTAGACCAAGGTACAAACTGTCAGCTTCGTAACGGGTAATTCAACTATAAAATATACTACCAAAAGGAATCCCATTCGAGTAAAGGGATGGGATTAAATATACCTCAAGATTGAAAAAAAATATAGTGTTCTCACTCAGTTAAATGCAGTTTAGATAACTCAGCACGAGTTATCGTTATTGTGTGAGTCACAGTTATTGGGAGTTCGTTCAATACGCACATGTTTAACACATTTTATTTGTGGAAACTTGTGAAATAGTAAATAAAGCGCAATACTAGTCTACCTGAATCTCCATATTCACCCGTTTACTGCTCCTAGCTTTCTAATTCTCCCCTATATTCCTTCATTCAAACGGAATGCCCAAAGACAACAACCAGAACTGCTGCACGAAAGCGATAGCAATGGTAGTGTTGGCCGAACTGACAATGCTTAACTCGAGGACTGTACTCCGTTAAAGGGAGGGTTACACGTGAGGACTGACCAATCTCCTCTGGTGAATGTTGTAGGGGGGATTGGCCACCACACTAGCCTCTATCGACTGAAATTACTTGAGATAATCCGTTCTGTGAAATACGAGTGGCCAAGGAGAGCCAGTACCAATCCAGTATAGTACGCTTTTCTCTTTTTAAGGAAGGTTTATCTGAGTAAATCCCTTAAGCTCATTGTTATTCAAACGAAGGCACGAACGTTTATAGCTCCACTAGCCACACTAATGAACTGTTTTCATGGATTCAAATTATATAGCCTTTGGCGAATCTAACGAACTTTACATGACAATGGTCGGTTCTTATCTTCATGGCTTCTCTGTATGTCCCCAGTTAAGTTAGATTGAGTTCTTTAGACGGATTAGTGTTGTAATTGTGAAAGTTTGTGTGGACTTGGCACTCAGACCCGACATGTCACTAAATAAAATGATACAGACATCAAAATGCCAACCAAATGACTGTAAAGAGTGACGGTTTTGGAGGTCGTCAGGTCTCGATAACAGCAATCAGCCGTCTCCCCTGTTTTCCTAACTACCGCGGAAACGGCCGGAGAATTATGAAAACAGTGTGGGAATACCAGAAATGGCTACAACTGTCTTACAGTAGTGGTATTATAACATGCTCATGGGACTGTCTTAAATGCGACTGAGATTGATGCACAACCCAAAACCAAAAGGTGGTTCTCAGGCACAAAATACCGTCTTTATACCAGACGGGTTCCCACAGAATTCATGATCCCTCCGGCAACTGGTAGACTGGACCCAACAAGCTCTTCTCCCAAAAAACGTCCCCTAGCCGATCACGGTGCGATCGGTACTGCTTACCCTATTGTATACCGACGAGTTTCTGCCCCGCCACCAACTGCATTGTTTCTGTTTTAACTCCCAAGGTTTCCTGCTTCGCTAAACTGGTCAGTGAGACATTATTGCAGTTATCGAAACTTAGCTGATAACCAACATTCTGGACTCAGAATTACGCTTACCCAGAATGACTCTGCTCAGACGTGATCAACCTACGACGGGTGGTGGCGTGTAATCCTACTTTGGCAGTAAACAACTATGCGAGGTACTTGATTATCCGGCTGCGGCTTCTAACTCACTGTGGTGCAAAGTGCAACTGACGCAACGTGATATTGGCTTGATCGGTGTGGTGTACCACTCTATTTTAGTCACAACAGATCAGGTAGCTGAAATGTTACAAAGTCAGTAAGCTCTTACTTAAGGGTATACAATACCCAACATTCACCGCAACTGATTTTTCCTCAGAAATCATAACATCTAAACTACAGTGTTTGAAAAGGAATTCATTTTCGGGGATAGATAACACCTACATCTACAAACCCTTACTAACCTGACAAGTAACATAGTTCAACCACTAAGCGAACTATTCCAACAAATGTTCGACAATGCTGTGCTCCCAAAAACATGGAAATAAAAAATAATTTCACCAATACATGGATGACTGTCGTGGAGACTCAGCTATCTACCACCCCTTTATGGTCATGGAATCCATTGTCGCAGACAGTGTGATGAATCACTTGGAAAAATACAACGTGTTATACCTTGCTCAACGTGGATTTCGTCGCGGTCGACCGTGTACCACTAACCTTCTTCCGGCTCTAGAGGACTGGACAAAAGCAGCTGATTACGGTGATGCAGTGAACGTAATGTACCTCGACTTCTCCAAAGCATTCAACCGAGTGAACCACACAGTGTTGAGGAAACTATACAACAATGGAATTCGCGGATTCGTACTGGGTTGGATAGAACTTCTTTGACAACGCATCACGGCAGTTCGGGTTTCTGGGTTATTTTCTGATCCTATGATTGTGGTCTGAGGCGTTCCACAGGGATCCTTGATGGGCCCTCGACTTTTTCTAATTTTCAGAAAAGACCTAACGGACATTCTGGGGTCACAAACGTTAATGTTTGCGGACGATGCAAAAACATGGAAAACAGTAACAAAACACAAGGACTTGCTGGCACTTTAGAGAACACTTAAAGTTGATTATCAATGGTCGATCGAAAACTACATCAAAATCATTGCATCAAAATGTACAGTCATATCCCTTCGACAGAAAACTTTGGTTTCCGTAATTCCTGGGATATCAACTACTTCCGTATGACTGGAATAAAAAGTATCTTGGTGTCATTGTTCAAGACCACCTAAGTTTATCTTTAAAATGCTCCGGGGTATCGTCCACCGCTGTAAGACATGTTGGTTTGCTAAAGCGAGTATTTGCAAATTTGAACCTATGCTGTTCCCACGGTTGTTATCAGCCTACATTCGACCCCACATAGAGTATGCATTTCAAGCGTGGAATCCATGGCTGCAAAGCGATCGTAAGACTCTGGGACGTCCACAAAGAATGCCCACCAAAATTGTCAAGGAACTGCATTCCAAGACTTATATGGAAAGTATGGAATCATTGGGGCTGTACTCCGCACAGTATCGCCAAATTCGAGGGGACTTGATTTTGGTGTATGAAATATGCAGAAACGTGATTACCCATGTCATTCACTGTTCGCCTTGTCGCCCAACATTCACCTCAGGGGATACTAATTCAAATTAGTGCTCCAAAAATGTCAAATAGAACGCCGGCTTCACTTATTTGCCCTCACGGTGTGCATTATTTGGAATTATCTACCACCTCACGTTATTTCTGCGCTCACGATTGATTCTTTCAAGCACAAACTGGATGAAACTTTGACAAGCCCTAAATTTCGACATCCTCAGCAGTGCACCAAGCAAGGATAATTTGTGACATTCCTCATCTTTCTATGAACGGTAAATCGATCCATTTGTGCTAAACCCTATAGGACTAGAAAAGCAACCGCTTATAGGTATTTCCCATAATAAAACTTTGACTTTGAAATTCGGTAAACGTGTACTACTGCGTCCCAGGATTGCCACTGATGAGGTGGTCGATTTAATCTGTCTGACAAGTTCGTATATTATACTTGACAGATTGTTAATGGTTGTATAAACCGAACTGAACAACACACAAGAAAAACAATAAGCACCTGTGAGTTCGCATGGAATTAGCAAGACCACATTTCATTCATATGACCTGGGTTGAAGTTGTTGACTGTCGGTTGTGTATTTCAGGGTTAAAGGTACTGGAGCTCAACTTGGTGGTTTAATGTTCGAGTCCCAAAAGAGACATACGCATCACTCATGAGTCCCAACAAATACAAGGCAGTCGTCCAGTGTTATTTGTCGGCCATATAAATTCTTTCACAAGCTATTTAATAAGTTGATAAACATCAGTAATGAATTGATTAACATGGTGATTGAATGAATCTGATATCGGGCCCCTTTAATCCATCGAATACAGTTCATTAACCACAGTCTGGGCCGCGGTCATCTTTCTGTGCAATGTAGTGCATTATTCCCAGAAGTGTGTTCTCAACGCACGGTGGTCTCGAAATCAATCCAGTCTCGTGACCTGGAGTGACCGATTTCATGACCTCGTCATCTAGGCCGGAAATGTTTGCCATTTACACTACCCTATCTTCATTCTCCCAAAAGATTTGTACTTCATTGCATGGGACTTTCACAGTTATAAAATGTGCCTAAATGGTACAACATTCTTGTGCACTTTGGGCAAAGTATAAACTCTTGGGATTATCGCTTTGTTCGGTTGAACTGTTTAGAACATGTTTACACCCCTAAAGCCCCTTTTCTTTATGGTTTCCATGATTCTTGTTAGTTTCTTCGCTGTCTGTTCCATCTTGTTCCCATCCCCATTCATCTTGAACTTTGTGCTATTATTGAGTATGTCCTTCATCGTAGATACGTAATCTGATATGTTCAACATGAGAATGTTGGTTTTCTTTTTCCGGTTTGCAAAATATACCTTGTGATTATTCCTCAATGCCTTCAACCACTCTCGTTGTGGCGGTGTCACTAGATCGTTTGTCTCCGGATTGCTATTGTATTTTATTGTATTGTAACAACTTCTGTAAGCATGAAGCCCATATTTCAGTTAAGAAGTCAAGAAGGTGGTCACCACTTCTCCATGGGAAGAAGGGGGATTATGTTTAACAGCGAAATATCACCAGATGAATGCAACAGCAATGGAATCCCCACTCGATCCCCTATGGGCGGATTTGTTCAGGTCCCAGTCACAGAGCATGTTCGCCACTTTGTTTTATTTTCTCGGGTCAAAACTGCAAAATTTATTGCACCAAATAGTCGAAATGATGTTTAATCCACGTATGATAGCAGAACGTTGCGTGCTTGCTTCTATCCGTCCTTCTCATCATCACCAAGGTGGAAATAC
>UZAN01044988.1:0-17625 GCA_900618425.1 Echinostoma caproni
TGAGTAAATCCCAAAGCTTCGATGAAAACAGAAAAACGGCTCAATAAAGAAACGTAAACAGAATACTTCCAGTGGAATAATATCACAAGATAGAGCTCACAGAGCTGGATCGAATGAACGTAGACTCGACGATGTACGACGAGATTTCGCAGAAATATTCCGATTAAACCGGGAGCGCACAACTTGAGCGACCGCACGTCGTTCAAGTGTTCCAATGAGTTGAAATGAATCCAAATTAGTTCCAAGATATTTGGCGATCTACTAATAAGTGGTATTCTGGAATGTTTGACTTTTGGATGTGAAAAAGATTAGATGAACCATTATTCAAGGTTTTCAGATGGTTTTAAGAACTAGAAGGTCGCCAACTCCCTGGCCACGGGTGGTTTTCTATGTTGAGCGTGAGTGGTGTCTGAGCGATGTCTGCTAGCGATTCGTTTTTCAATCTGAAAAAGTTTATTGCAAGAATGTTTAGAATTTACATGATGGCCAGTGTTGAACTTCCGCAGTCTAAAGTTACCATGGCGGGTGATCTTTCTCGGATATCCGGCTCCCTTTAAAAAGTGTATCTTGATTGAGCAACGTATCAGCCTCGCTGAAACGGAACAGATTTGTAGTAATATTGTTTAGATCAATCAAGGAAAGTTCCAATAACGAGTGCTTTATAAAAGCTTAAGATTTAGGGGATCAAGAGAATGATCTATTAGAATTACTGCATTCGTTCATCCACCCACGAGAACATTCACAACATCCGACGGAATAAAGCCGGTCAAAGCATCCTCTATACCAGAAGTGGTTTGGTTTCGAAAGATAACCCAAAGTGCAATTACTATAACTGCTCACCAAATGTGACTGTTCAGTTCGCACTTTTACTCCTTGGCCTGCTTGATGTAGATATTACTAGTATCGGGTTATGTGAAACCCCATTCTGCGGTAAATCTGACTAAAATGGGACCAAAATGGTTGCATAAATCTTTCAAAGAAGTACAAATACTGCAAACTTTCAGAACTGGGCAGTAATCTCGCAATCCGTTGTAAATTCAGTATGTCAAAGTTGTATACTTGAAACAAAAGCCAGTGTAGCAATCTTGCACGATTTAAGTCCTGGACAATTTCGTCGCATCTCAGATGATGCTTACTGCAGGCAAAAGCATTGATTATGTAGAGTTTGGGAATGGATTATAAAACAAACAAACGTCAATGGGTAGGGGTCACCAAGGTAAAGCCAAGGTGATGAACAGCTCCTTCTGTTGAAAAAAATTGACTGCATGGCTTGGTTCGAATCACATCGGCAATCTTGAGCGTTCTGAAGTTAACGTTAGTATAAATCACTGAAAGTGCTTTCTCTCGATTAACGAAGTGTTACATCATCAACAAAAGCTCGGCAATGGAGGAGTTTGGTGTTTTGTAAGCATGGTCCATATAGGTTACCGGCTTTGTGGTCCTTGACCAAAGGTATCTTTCACATTATAACTAATCACAGAATCCATCCCTGGTTGTAACACGTTGATAAGCCAAGTTGCGTATATCAGTCATAATGGACAAAAACAGTACGTCATCAAGAATAGTTTTTCTCATTGCTGAAAAATACGGTTCGAGTAAACACCAAGTAGTTTCCCTTCAAAAAAACCGTTTTGTGTCTTAATCACGTACCTGGTTCTTGGGGTTGTGTGCAAAGCTCTGGGTAATTAGTTGCATTTGACATGACGACTATGGGCAGCTACGTTCAACTTTCCGCAAAATGTACCAACTGACTGTCATAGCCCATTCAAATGAGAACTGCATGCGAACTGTGCACCAAGACTCGATCGGAGTTTATTGGTAATGGAGGTGCTGGCTGTTATTACACATTCGAGATGGGGGATAGATGAGCTGTAAGGGTCATCAATAACTCGATGGTAAAGTTTACACAGGGTGTCACTTGTTTTCAGATGGAATCAATTTTCGGAATCGAAGAAACATGTTTGATGGATGACAGACGGCGAAACACACTGAAAGTACTTTTCGAGAGACTGGAAGGTGGTAACTCAAAATTCAAAAACACCTCTTGACGACTTATGAAACAGATCCTCCAAGGGCCTGGAAATGCCCGAATCTCTGTATCCGAGATGCTAGACACACCGGTTGTTAAATACAAATTCTGGCAGATAAAGACTGCGTAAGATTGGAATGGAAATGTGCGAAGTTGAGACAAGTTGTTAGGAAATGTATAGAGGTTCGATAAACCGGACGCAGTCCGGAATAGTGTAATGTGATCCATATGTATTACAACGTGCTCCCAATAGTTCTTCGGAAAATCGCTTCCGTCTGAGCACTACAGGAACACCACACCACATAATGTCACTTAATTGTTGGTTTTTCGTCTAGCATTTTAGACTGTTCGCGTCTACAAAGCTAATTAGATAGCGAGCAATTTAGCTGCATTAAAAACCAAGAGAAGAATTTCTGGTATGAAGTAAAAACCTGGGGACTGAACGGAAACTAATGGAGTGTCAAGAAAGAGAAATAAGCAGACAATAAAGCGATAAGTAATAAGATAGCACCGAAGACGGGAAAGTTTGGTTAAGAAGAAAATTTAAGGAGATACCGGAGTCACTTGTGTGCAATCAAAAACGGCTAAAAATGATATTTTCAGTCAGCTTTGGTGCAGTCGACGTCAAGATAGATTTGTGTACCCTTTAACGTGTCAGTGTGTAATTCTCACTTTTTTCACCAGTAATGTCAATGGGACTTTCAATCTCTTGCGTTTATTGTTTCCATTTTTCATGTGATTAGCACTTCTTAAAACCGAACTGGATTACAAAACAATGTTCACACAATGTTTGTAATGGAAGCCTTTTATTTGATATATCCGTCAGAAAGGAAGATGTGCGTGACCCAATCTGACAATAACTTTTAGTTTCTCGTGTTCTCTTGTTTATTTAGATTAACACACTCAGCTGACGAGTGTTGACATTTCTGCCCAAATGCGTTCTAGAATTTTGTCAAAGAACATCAAAAGAAAAGTCACATTTGAATATTTTTCCAATTAACTCAACCATTTGAATTAGGACTTAATCGTTATTTTACTTTCAAAATCTAACCAACACGGGGTAATATCCACTATTTACTATCAATTCAAATTTCCTGAGAACGATAATACTTCTCTTCCCTTTTATCTGCATCTCATTTGAAAAAGCAAATACCTGTTATCGATTGGTAAACACCCTGCAAGCCCCTTTCATTATGGTCATGTGTGCTAGCGAACAACCTGCAGTCAGTCTTTCATTTGTTATATCAAATTTATAGTGTTATCCATTATCTGGAAAGTAACGTTTTGTGATTCCCTCATTTTGAACATTTTTATTCTAACGTCAATGGAAATATTTTCAATAATTCATTTCAACGTATTCCTCATGTTCACCATCGGAATATAATCCTAAATGCTACGTAGGGTATTGGTAAGTGGAATGTTAGAAAATAATTACACTTGTTGGCCAATTTACTACAGCTGAGGTTTATCTTCTCCACAGGATCCCAAAACTCTGCGATCACAGAGATCAGTTAGTTTTGCTCCCCTGAGTTGATAAGCCATTCGGCAGCGATAAACGTCACAGCACCTCTTTCAAAGCAACTTTTATTTGCGTCATATTTCATTGCCGCGCATAGACCGGCGGCAGTGATGAGAATATTTCATCAATGCAAAAAGCACAGCTATGGACCCTTTTCATCAGGTTCTGATTCCAGCAGGGTTTGATTCTCCCCTTGCATTTACTCATTTCCGGTCCTGTTCCCATTCCAGAAAGCAAGTTTATGCCATTAAGAAGCTTCCAAAAGAGGAAATGAATTACTTCAGTTAAACATCAGTAAATATTTTACCGTACCATTTTGAACTGTTCACAAAATTAAAATATAAGCTTACATCAAATGTTGTACTTTTATCACGGAAAGCATGTTGGGTCCTTCAGAAGCCCCGCCCATTTCGTCCCGGCGGTAATCCCCAATGGATTAAACATAGATTCCCTGAATGCTTTCTTCGCAGTGCAACTATTAAAGCATCAAGAGCCTCGGTGTGATAGCTTCAGGATTAAGCAGCTTATCAGAGTAGGTTCATTATTATTTACTCATTTGAATTCCATGGGGACTGACAATACATCGCTGAACAAAGAGTGCTTGTTGGATTCGTGCACCATTGTTATTTAGTCAATCAATAATTGTGAATTGCAATAGAAACGTGCCAATTCTATTATGTAGTTCGCTTTGGGAAAAATAAAACGGAACAGTTGCCAGGCCGAACAGTTTTACTCATGCATCACCAATGTGCGAGCGTATGAATTGTCATGGAATTCTGCCACATGCATCCAGGAGTGATCAGGAGTCTGATGATTAAAATCCTTCAACGGTTGGCAGCAATCTCCTGGTAATTTTATTGTTAATGAAGTCCATTTGTAGTACTGTGAAGTTCGCTACACTAGAGAAAGCTCTGCTGCACTGGTTTTGAACAGTTCACGTAGATTTACCGCATTGTTTGAGCGGTGCACTAAAACTAGTTTCAAGTCAGTACATGAAAACCACGTTACGAACAGAATCACAGTTTGACCCCGGTGCTTTTGGGTTTGGTTCATTAATCGGTTCTGATCAGTTCGTTGTTTCAACGTGTGTTCCCTAGGCGTGAATTGTTGGAAACATAAATCATAACCTATCTTCGACATTTGATGTTCAATTGATGTCTAGCAGCCGTCAGTTTCCCTTGAGAAAAGAGATGTTGTAATATCGTCAAAATCCGAAAATTCAGTTTGGAACATTTTAGGGAAAGTTTAATAACGCTTAAGCGGATGAGCTTATGTACTGCTCACTCTTCAACACCAAATTACATCCAATACTTGCGCTTAAAGGTAGAAATTTTATTTCTTCACTTTATCGGAATGGGAATCACTCAATATCCTATGCTATCCAAAATGCGGGCATTCCTCGATGTGGTCATCAAACGGTAGCAAGCTCAAGAGAGAGATAACTTGTTATCAAAACTGAGGTGAGGATGTGAAATGCCTAACTGTGTTAAAACGCTAAACTACCAAAGTAGTACAATTCACTCCCAAGGAAATCGAAATTACTAAATTATGAACTGAGTTAGATCATGGATGCGTTTTCTACCGTTAGTGCTTTAACTGTATTGAGGCAAGATATTCCCGGAATCCCTCAGTAAAACATTTGGCATCAATTTATCTAAAGCAGTGTTTTCGAAAGTGGCTAAATTTTTTGGGAACTGTACTTAAAACTATAAAAATACACAACTTGTACGAACTGCCATAGGTACCAAAATCTCCGAATGAAGGTTCACTTAAACATTGATGTCACTTAGAAAAATTGCCGTGCACGACGTATGCTGTTCGCCGTTGATTGTTTTGTAAGCGTGTCTCAGATACCTAGAAAACCATTAGAATTCGTGGAACAATTTCGAAACATTTCGTCGAGGAACGATTTTGGATGTTGCGCACAGAGAAGCGGAACGCAAGTTGCTTTTACGTGGATGAGTAAAGCCTTTTGTTCAACTTGAAAACAGTACTGCACTCGTTACGATACATCAGTGCATTCTTGTAATAGTTTCTGGGCCACGGGCCTCACTGCATCGATATTTGGAGAGAAAGCAATAGATTAGTGCGGTAGTGACCCGGTGGTAACGTCACCAACTTATCACACCAGAGGGTCTGTGTTCGAATCCCACCACCACCGCCTGACTTCCCGCCCCAGTGTGTGTTGAATGGTAGTCCTTTGATGGGCCGCTTATCCCTATACTGAAAATTGCATCATTGTGTATTCAATGAAAGGAAGTAAAATGCTAAGCAAAAATAGGTCCCAGCAGGAACGGTACGAATGGATTTACATACACATATCAAAGGTTATTTTATCACGATGAGTATATATCACAACTGACTGTATTGTCAACCTTTGATTAACTTGGTCAAGTGCATCATTTTCATTCATGCTTCCGAATAAAGTTGATGTGAGAAGATGAGGAATAAAGACACTGATAAATATGGCACCTAAATGCCCCAGTTTGAAAACATCCACTAACCACCCATTATTCGCATGCATCCCACTGAAAATATTCAATGCTTTTACCGGATCTGAACTTCATAAGCAAGCTAATGCTTCATCTCATTCATCCGTGGATGCCCCTATAAAATTACTGAACAGGTCTATATATTGTCAGCGCAGATGCCGTAGCCTGTGTAGTCCGAACTTGTAAATTCACCCGAGTACCACAAACAGATGTCTATTTTATATCCGTGCATTCAGCGGCTTCTCCATCCGTCAATGGTGTGACTTCCGACCAGAAATTACGTGATTTAAGTGCCGTTGTTCTAATGTTTCCAAAAATGACGAAGTAGCTGTCCAGTTCCCTTCCTAGCCTTTTCCACATAAAATATTATCTATACATGAAGAATGTATTCCAAAAGCAATTAAATTCATGAGCATGAATTGACTTTCTAAAATGTCCTTCGATGGTGTATTTGTTTATAACATTTTGCTCAACACTCTACAAGGGCGTGACACCTGGTGAAATTCGTCGTGTATAGAGCAAACAATGCGTCAACCGAAATGCTGGGAAGCACTGGACAGCTGTCTTTACCTGATTTGGTCTCATCCGCAGTACGAGTCCGTCGACTCAACTGGGATTCGAATCCGGTAACTCGCAGGTATCAAGCGGGTATACTCACCACCTGATCTCAGGGTAGCTGATCAGATTGCTTTGAACTTTCCTTGTCCACAATACAGAGTAACCCAAGTTAAAACAGTTATCCACTGCTTCGTAGGTTTCCATTTCACGCTTCATTTTTCTTTGTACACGACGAAATTCACTAGGTAATTGAAACAAATCGTCCATTATGATCATGTAAATTTGTGTATAGCGTTTCTATCATCTAGACTAGTGCTCCAAAATGAATCTACTCCTCAAATGTGAATTATTCAATCTTTAGAAATATTCTATCACATCTCTTGCTAAATCATTGTTCTCGGCAGTGACGAACAAATTTAACTGTTCATTACTGCCAGGATTCATTTCAAAACTTAGTTCTTGTGTCCGGCCGAACGAAGAACATTGAGTATGATAGAGTCAGTCTTCCTTAAAGCAGTCTGGATCGAATTTAACAGCAATACGAAAACGTTCAATGATGCCAAACTATAATAATTGATTCGCAGTGTAAACACACTTTTAGGCATAGTAGAGGAAAGCCTATGACAGAGTACAGCTGGTTCATCCCAGTGATCCGATCTGATTTCGTCACAGTCGTCTTTCACCTCGCAAAACCACAGCTAACGTGCTGTGTTTGATAACCCTAATCTCCATCAGACGGTGTTCAAAGTCCGGACGCAACGTTTATTCTAACTTTGAACCACATCACTGAAAGTCAGACTGAAACCCTATAGGGGTAATGGCAAACTTTTTCACAAAAATCAAAACAGATCCACACCCGTTTTTATAATGTCTTGCATTATCAGTGTGAAGATATTACATTCTAGACATAGACTAAAGGTGACTGACTCGTTGCTCGAAATAGTACATGGTATCAAAGTCAAACCCCGTCTGTGGGGAGCTCAATGCCAGAACGGGCATGGGTGTTTTTTTAAATAACTCGGAGATTTTCATAGATGGAAATTTTCCATTGTTTATTTTTTGCTATAATAATCGTATCAAGTTGTTCTACGTGCACGAAAAGAATTTTTCCCGGTGCCATCGATCACCACACTTAAGTTTTTCCAAATAAACTTTATTTATGCGATTCTTTCAGTCTGCAGTACTCTAAGTGTATGCATGCTTTTGTATAACCCTTAATCTCAAATTTTCCGAAAAACACTATTCTTCCTTTTTGTTGATCGATGATTTTACGGGTCTTTCTTTACCGCGTTATATGTTCACAGTGTATGATGCCCTTTGATGACTCGTGCAAATTTTATGGGACCGCTGTGATGCGCTTCAAAAGCAAATGTATTTATTGCATGGGAATCAGGGCATCTGAAAATTCAAATTGGCAAAAAACAACATAACCGCAACATCACAAAACATACAGTTAAAAATTCTAATGTTCATGAATTCGCATGAAATAAAAGCAGAAACACAATCCGGTTACGTAGCCCTCTTTCGGAAAAGCCATGATCTGGACGTTTTCTTGATTTGACCAGCCCTGTATTCATCGGATATTAGATTAATTCAACTAAGATGCAGTTTCCTAGAGCGCGACAGATATACACAAAATAAACCTCGGATGGTAGAATGAGCCAAAAGCAAGAATCAGCCGGATATCCGAAGACGTTCATTCCAAAGCACTGAGAATGAAATCAACCAATGGGAAGAGTTGTGTCAGGCGCAGATAAAATGTAAGAGAGCCAAACATGAGGCTTTTCTCATAACAAAATAGCTTCCAGCACCCTTGGTGAACGAATTCCTGTCTACTAGCGCCTAATTTAACTACATTCATGAATTCCGAAGAAAGTGCTCGGTCACCTACATCGGCAGAACGGAGAGGCGGCTGCATTGCCGATGGACCGAAAAAATACCGGCCTCAGTTCAGAAGACAATCGGTGAAATTTTCGAAACTGCAACTTCGCATGTACACAAATCGATTCGATCACTCCCGGTTAAAACGAGTTATTGCGTAATGCTGCGAGATACAGAATAACATCAGTATTCTCTATTACACCGAGGCATCAGTCATGCGGAATAACCATTCCGAACTATGCAAACAGTGTGAATGGCTTGTCCCTATAGTATTATCTTGCTAACGGAAGTCTTTGATCAATAACTTTTTTCGCAACCTTTATTGATCTAGGACTTAGCAATTTCTGATCAAATATTAATGAAGAAGGTATTCCCCAAACAAACTCGACCAAAGGAAGTAACTATGAGATCGAATTCAAATTCAAATACAAATTTTTATTATGGGTAAACTTCAAAGATGGTGCTTATTTGATCCCATAGGATTTATAAACACTGGGTTCGAATAGCAAAATATAACGTTCACTAACGGGTGCTGAAAAGTTAGGTGTTTCAATGATTCATCTAGTCGTGACTTGAATGAATCCATGGTTGGCACACAAACAAATTGAGGTGGAAGAGGGCTCCAGGTATTACAAATTCTGAGGCTGAACGAATGACTCCCTCAGTCTAGCCGACTCTTTTGGAGCAAAAGTTTAAACGGAAGTCCTTTGACGTGGCCATTCCTGGATAATGTTAGTAGAGTACTACACGGATGGTTAGATTGATATAGTATCTGATATACGAGGATTGTCTCCCCGTATTCGACGGTATTCGGACAGATAGAGTTCGAGAATATGCAGCCTTTCACCCTAATTTTTAGATTGTAACCCTTTGACCATGTTGGTTGCTGTTCTTTGCGGACGTTCCAGTGCATGTTGGTCGCGAATCTGTCATGAATTCCAAGCCTTTATAGCATATTCGGTATGTGGTTTACTGTATGCTGATAGCAAAAGGAGCAATAGGTCTGTGTTCCAATGATTCAAAAATACGTTTCAGCAATCCAACGTGTTTTATAGCCTTTGATAACGCTCTTGCGCAATGTTTGAAACATTCTAGGTTCTCACGAACAATAATTCCCAGGTCCTTCCCGTTTGGAGAAAGAGGTAATGTGTGAGTTCCAAGTAAGTATGGAAAGCGACCCCCGTGGCGATTTGATGGGCGTGGTGTTTTCACCGGGGGGTTCGGAACTCAGGTTGCGTTGAACAGCGGATGAATGGAAATGTCACATTACTGCATTGCCATCGCCGAATGCATTTACCAGGCATTTTTGCTGTACCTATGAATGAGTTTTGCTGAGTTTTCATAGCGCTCGTAAACCCAATTGGGTTTATTCTACAGTATCCGATGTACACAGTCGACTTCGGTGTTTGAACATCGCTGTCTACGTGGCATTGCACGAGTCTGGTGGGGAAACCGGACGAGCAATGCTGAGGTTAGGCGTAGAGTTTCAGGTAATCGCGGTCGAACACTGGAGCAAGCAGTCAACTTTCATAGATTATGCTGATTGGGGTATATGCTACGCATGTCACCAGATAGGTTGCCACGGCAAGCGATGCTTGGCGAGGCAGGTAGCGGTTGGAGAAAGATCAAGGGCAGTCAAACGAGGGTATGGCATGAGGGTATAAAACCCTGACCAGAAGACTGGCTCACACAGGTCCTGTTAGGCTCCCTGGCTGGGGACCCAGAGATCATGGTCACCGTTGGTTAGAGACACTGAGCGATATGACGCGGTGTCGCAAACAATGGCGTTCATGCATGTACTCATTATTCTTATAACTTCAGTCTATGAAAATGTGCTACCTTTCGCTTAAATCTGCTCTCAACATCCTAATTATCATTTTGCTATGTTATCTAAATGGGTAACCAAAAGACAGCAATTAAAACCGCCGCACGAAAGTGCATGGCTACTGGTTGTAAGAACTGAACTGAATTGAATACAGTCGCCTAGCTCAGTCAAACGCCTCTTGCACGAGGTCTCATTTGTATTTGGTTGGGGCGAAACTCACAAGATGCACGTATTCAAGGTTCATGTGGATTTTCCATGCCCAGACCTCTGTCTTCGGCCGATTATAATATAAAAAATGGGAATATGTTATTTTGCTCCGTCTTCATTGTGAATTGCCTGTTTGTGTGAAGCAAATTCAATTTAGCTAACAACTTCTCTGTCTCAATGGCACTCCGGGCGACTATAAGCGTATCATCAACGCATATCCTGCGCAGATAAATTCTGTTCAATATCCTACGGGCTTCGAGACTAGATGTGAACATAATAGCTAGAATAGGATAGTAGAATTATATACTATTGATCAGTGAAACTGCAGCGTGCATGTGACAGCTGAAGTCGGCTACTTTAATATACATCCAGTAAATCGGATTTCGGTTTCTCCATTTTGTAATACGGGAGAGCTCTATTTTTGAACGCGTGGTCATCTTTTATATTGTGAACAGAAAACGTATCTGTGAACAAAAGATAACATCTGTCAAACTGATTGACAGGAACTTGAGTTGCTACCTCTAAACCAAGGGTGTGCATTCGCAGAATCATGTTCCAATGTTTCAATATCAATTCTGTCAGTTCCATTGGAAAGTACGGAGAACATTAATGACATTGTCGACGAGCTCACTTAAAGATGAATAAAAAAGAGCAAGCAGTGTCCAAGCACCTATTTGAATCCTACCGGGACCGAGAATCCCATCCGGGTAGATTTCATGAAAAATCATCCTCTTTGGCTTGTTGAAAAATTTCATCACCTCTTGACCTCGTACTAGTGAACTTCATCGGACTTCTCGTGTGATATTTCAGTCAAGCCACCTCTGATCAACATTTATCTAACATCTTGTACAATCATCTGTTTTATCGATTTGCTTGGTGTGATTCCGCGATTGGGCATAGGAACAACCCAATCCATTCTCCTCTGTTCCAAATATATCCCATTTCGTTCGACAAAATTCACAATAGTTCTGTCCCAAATTCATGTTTTCTTCCCGGTCAGAGTAAAGGTGTTGAAGAAAATTGAGGATTACAATGAATCAGTTCTGTGTATTGGAAAAACAGAACTGAATGTTATCGGGCCCGATCCTAGGTAGCGGATACGAGAAAATCCTTTATTTCGCGACTAACTATGAATAAAGTCGACTTCAACCTACCGAATTAGCGGATTCGGAGGATCAGCGCAACTTCTCAAGGATATGATGGGTTTACTTCTTGGCAAGAGCTAGAGTGCATAACAGAACAAGGCCTACCTTAAACTGGATATCGGGTAGTACAAAAACCAACAACTATGAACCTTCTTCAAAAAATAGGCACTTGAAGCTTTTCTCGATCATCGCAAACTATTCCACATCGTACACATTCTACTGTTATCTTTATCTTCACCCCCTTACATAATAGCACTTCTATTGGGCTCTTCAGCCGATCATCCTAACAACGGTGTGATGTAGTGGAAATTCTACCGCCATTCTCTCGCTTCCTACATCGAATACCGTCCAGGTGTCACCCAGGTCCCACTAGCTGAAACGCTTCTTCATCCTCGATGCAGTTTCAAACTAGCCACATTCAACGTGCGTATTCTGATGTGTATAGGACAACAGTTGTGTTTAGCTCGTAAGCTCGAAACCCTAACCATCGATTTGCGTTGCATCCAAAAGAAAGGAATTTAAGACTGCAGTTCCGCTTTCTGTTATACGTCTCCATCTAATTTATCTGCTACGTTTCATTTATGCCTTTCTGGGAACCCCGAGAATTCAGTTTCAAGTTTTTTGGCGTTGGCGTGACTCTCGGTGAGATAGTTACAGCCGCGCTGTCAGCTTGGTTAACAGTCAACAGTAGTTTGTGCTCAGTGAGTCTCAGATGTTCGCACAAAGTAGGCAGCCTTCATCCCGATAAACAATACCCGTTTGTCGTGTCGTTGTCGGAACAACCAATCAAATCACAGCAACCGTTTGCGATTGACCAATAGGATTAAAGGGACGCAAACAGCCAATCATAACCCTCAAACAGAATGATATAAATCATGTCCCACTGGGGATTGGCGCTTGCTCGAAGTCGCACTGATGATGTTTCGTAGCTTGGCTACGAAACGTCTGCGAACAACACTTCCTGCTCTGAGAACTCACCAACACCAACATCCGCATCCCGAGCTACAATCATTCCACATCATTTCAAACGCCAATCAGCAATCTTCACTCATTTAGAATGCGTTACATTCTACTTGCCGAGTTGTAGTCTGACACGCGTCTTGACACCCTATATTTCAGTGGAGCATTTACGCCTTCCTGATGCATATCCCACCCAAGGGACGAGCATTACGAAACACTACTCGTGACTACGCTTAACCTCAACGCAAATATATACACAAACCGCGGAATCTGGTGGCCTCCATGTACATTAGAGATAAAAATGCTTCCACCATAGGAAATTCCCGCAAGCTGTTTTCTCCCATCCAAGCAAACCGCATGAAAGTTTTGGGGGCTAGCGAAACCACCTGTCGAGCTGACGACTCGCTGATCGACAACCAAAGCGATGTCTTGCACGCCCTGTAGAACACAACTCAGCTGACTAACAGCGTCATCTTCTCACACCGTTACTCCGACACACGTCCGACGTAGGTGTTCGTGAATTCTCCGATCTGGATATGTTTTTCGCACACGTTTCGCAGCGAAGTTATGCAACATCATCAGAGTGTGTGATGACGTTGCCCAGCTGGGTTACGAGACGTCTTCGAACAAAAAATCCAGCTCGGAGAACTCACCAATACTAAAATCCGCATTCTGAGCTACAATCATTCTTAATCGTTTCCAAAACGTCCTACGTTCTGTCCCGATATACCCACTTTCTCGTGGCGGAAGTCCACTACCCTTAAAGATCAGGCTCGGTTTTGAGCCGGTTGTGGATGTGTCGATCAAATTTGAACCCCAAGGCACTTGCTGCAGCACCTCTACCCATCCGACACCAACGGTCATACTGTAGCGAGAAGGCGAATTGGCTGGGGAAAAGTGTATTAAAGCAATAAAAAAACGGCGTATGCGTTCAATTATGCACAATCACTTCTTAAACGCGCGGCAGGAGGATTCGTGCCTAATTCTGTTGGTCAATCCCTGTTGTTTTTAGTCCGCACTTGGCACGTACGTTGCTTATTTTTCCGCGTGCCATTCCGACTGGTTTGACCCGATCATAGCGCGAGATACGTTGATCGACAGCTCCGAGGTTGTGGTATTCGTTGGATATCTTTCTGGTTAGGTGCGGATTGTTTGTCGGGTTGTAATTAACGATTCGTTCGTTTTGAGCGGTAGTCGACTTGTCTCGCGAAGTATTTCCAGCCGTTACGTCTGCGCATCTGGTTGGATGGGTTCTATTCATGGTTCGTTCGCTAGCCGGGGTTCTCATTGTACCACCTTCCACTACAATACCGTTGTTAAATATCTTCACGGCCTTCCACTCTTGCGATAATATCTCACCATAGAACGGTGGGTTAAGGAATGGAGTACCTAATAGTAAAATATCACTCCTCACCGAGTTATGCCGCTATACCTCCGGTCGGGTTAGGGCATTTGGTCAGCTTTTGCTACCCTTCCTCGTCTCCAGCGGAGTTCGACAAGACTGTCCCATATCCCCATTCCTTTTCAACTCTGTCATAGAGGATGTTGTGCAGAATTATTTATTCAGTCTAGCAAATGGTGGAGCCGAACTCCTCCCAGGGAACAGAGTTCTTGGCTTAGAATACACCGATGATATCACCTTTTTGGTTGATAACATACAGGAAGTCTAACACGCTTTCAACCGCTTGCCGATCGAGGCATCCCGATATGGCATATGCTTTGCATCATCCAAATGCGAAGTGCTTGTTCAAGACTGACAGGAGCCTGTACCAGCACTCAGCTTTTATGGTGATCAGCTAGAACTAGTCGAAAGCTTTAAGTACCTTTAAGTTCCTGATCATAGCTGTTGTTGGTGTTGGGGAGATCACATCATGGATGGCGAAAACTAGAGTAGCTTTTACCATCCTGCGACACCTGTGGCACCGCCATTACATCACACTGTCTCCTAATTGAAAGATGTGCATTGTTGTGGTTCGAAGTGTTCTGATTTACGGTTCCGAGTCTTGGTCCCTCCGCGTTGAGAATCTTAATCTTCTTTCTGTATGTGACTATCAGTGTCTCCTTAGTATTTCCCATTTCTGGTGGTAAAATCGGGTGAAAGATTACGATATTCTTCGTAGTGTGTTGGGTGCAGATAATCATTCTCTATAAGAAGTAATCACTCTACTTCACCTACGACGGCTTCGTCACTTTTCACTTACACCCACCGACCGTTTAACTTTCGTACTCTGTTTGCACTGGATTAAAAAGACCGGAAAAACAACTTCCTGGAGATCAGACTCTAACTTGGCGTAGCGGTGTTAAGAAGCCAGCTCCAGTATTGACTTCAGTTTGTGAAACCCGCTTTCCAGGTTTGGGTCCACAGAATGAGGCTTGTCCTCGATTAGATATGACCCAGAACAGATATCAGTGGTATGAGTGATGCACTATCTGTCTGTTAAAATCCCGCGCCCCACGAATACGATAAACTAACACAAAATACCAAAAAGTGTTGAGTGAAACAATAAATATTTCTTTTGTTCTCTTAATCCTCTGTAGCTAGTTGCTTTCCATATCACTCAGCTCCGCATTCCTATTACCCATCTTGTGCAATTATTTTTTTTTCCTTTACCACCATGTTTCTGTACAAACCGTTGATGTACATCCGGTGGGCCGTGATATCCATTCACCTATTTTATTTAGTTCCTAACGCATCTTACCAAGTATAGTCGTATGGCCCGAGGCAGAAATGGCACTGATGTGATAAAATAACATACGTTTTCGAAGATTTTACTGCAGACCTACGATAGCTGCTCGCTTTTTATCTGATAGAAACTCCTAACAGTTATCTTCACCTTCCGCACTTCCTAGAAGCTTTATTTTATGGAGTATAATTGAAAAATTTTCACACTTTTCTTTCCCATTGTAGGTACAAGTTTGTTGTTGGAGATTCTAGTTCGCTTGCCCAGGCCGCTTTATTTCAACATCCAGGTGAGTATTTCGACCTATAGTTTTTTCCACCTCGAGCAATACGACTATAGTTGCTATGATGTGTCGTCAACTAAATAAAATATGTTAGTAGTGAAGTCTGATTCAAACGAACAATCGATTTTTGCACATCATACGAGCTGTAAATTCTCCGAAAGAGAATTTGAGTGTTTCAGCATTTTCAATTTGTGAATATTTAAGCAGTATAAATATAAATGATAATTTGAAGCATTGTGTCCCCTTTATCCATTTCATCAATATAGAAAGAAGACAAATGTCGCGAGATGTTAAAATTTCGTTTAATCTTCTCAATCATTTACTTAAAACATACAAGCATATACATAGCACATGAGGTTATTCATTTATGGGGAATGAACGTGTACAAGCATACAAAGATTACTAACCATATAAGTAGAAGGTCAACTCCACGGCAAGTGGACTGCTTGTATCAAAAACTCTTGATAGCTGAGTAACCCCATGTGCTATATATATGCTTGTATGTTTTAAGTAAGCGATTGAGAAGATTAACCGAAATAATAAAATCTCGCGACATTTGTCTTCTTTCTATATTGATAAAATAAATAATAATATCCATTGACCACACTCCACTGAATATTCTATGCCAAATGACAGAATACCAAAGTTGAAAGATAACTTATTCAGTAACTTCTTACTACTGTTCTGTTTTTTTTTTATTTATAACCCTTAGACTTATGTTTTGGTTTGACTGTATCACAATTTTACACATCATTCCGTACCGCCACGTTTGAAATTGTCTGCGGTAATGGAACCGATAGTGCCTTGGTCGATACACATCTCGTAATACAGAGTTACCTATTTTCTTCTCTTTCAGGCTTCACTCGGCTCCCTAACAACAGAGGAACGTTCCCTAAACGTTGAATGACATTTTCCCCGCGTTTAAAGTTACTTGTTCATTGTTATCGATTTTATAGACCTGGTACAAGTCTATCAATCAATGTAGTGCTCGTTCCCTCCCAGCCGTTCCGCGCTCTGTTTTCGCGTCTTTAGTGATAGCGGCGTGTTTAGCAAGGTCCGTGCCGCGAGTAATCGGCTTTGTCCGTTTCATTACACAGTACACTAGCGTCAAGCTACCTAGTAGTAAGTCTGCTTAAAGTTGACGTTCATTGATTGATTACCTTCTTCTTTAGAGCCACGGTTTACGTAGAAATAAAGTGCCCCAACCCTTACAGTGTTTTCTGCTTCCACCCGAGCCGTGCATGAGACTAGCTTTGACAACCTCCAATTCACTGCCGCCGTCACTCATTTGTTTCTACACAATCAATATTTAGATGAAATTTTCTGCTTTGGTGATGACAGTGTGAATCCGTCAAGACTCCTAAAAGTATTTAACTTAGTTAATCTAAATACAAATATAAAGTTCACTTCAGTGAACGAATCGAAGGAGCAGATCGCGTTTCTGGGCGTTCTACTAAGTCGTCGATCAGACGGACCTATCCAGTGCATCATCCACAGGAAGCCAACGTGAAACAATCAGTATATCCATTTCAAAAGTGATATTGGATCGGGAAATAAAAACGATTCAGTGCCTCGCTACCAGGATGCGCAGAATGTGTACAGACGATACCATTGAGCGAACTGAGATTCATTCGAGGGGATTTTTTCAGTAACTGATATGAAGAACGATTCGTGGATAACATTTTGAGGTTGCACCGGTTGCCAAGTAAGATCACTATCTTTGAGAAGAAACCGGTTTACATATTACGACCTACCGAGATGGTGACATGCAAACTGAGTACAGGCGTAGAAGTAGTCTCCACAGCAAAATTTCTCATTATGTTCCACTCCAGGGCATTTTGTGCTTTCAACCCAAAGGTAAATTGCCTGTTTAAACAGCTCCCTTCTGTGTGTACTTATTTACGTGTTTCCGTGGGCCAAGCGCAGTCACGAGTAGTGTTTCGTAATGCTCGTCCCTTGGGTGGGATATGCATCAGGAAGGCGTAAATGCTCCACTGAAATNNNTATCTTTGAGAAGAAACCGGTTTACATATTACGACCCACCG
>UZAN01044990.1:0-18705 GCA_900618425.1 Echinostoma caproni
CGGAGAACTTTTCAGATATGTAGGACGAAGGTGGTCAATTTATGGACAAACGAAGCCTTAACTTCCAACTATAAAAGACTATGTGCGTAAAAACATCCACAAATGAGTGGAAAATAGCATCTTGCATAGTGAACCGAAAAACCGTTCAGTACGAGCAGTCCCTCTCTCTCACGGTCAAAAAGTGTTCGGTCTAAAAGTGGCAAATGCTGGAAAAATTGAAATAGCGATTTTGTTCCCTCTTTGAGACTCTCATTAGCCTGAAGTTCATTCCACTAGACAAACAGTATTTACTAATTTATCAGATCCTATTGCTTTATTATTCTTCCTGGCTAAAATAAACTCTTCACGCTCTCTCCTTGTCGCGTCTGATCTGATCCACTGTTTTGCATCGAGCGCTCTTGCGGACGTCCGAACACGAACACTTTCATTGAATGAACAGATCTGTCCTCTGATACAGTGACGTCTAAGATAATGTTATACGAGCAGCAGAGCGAGAGAGAGGTACAGTTATGATCATGTCACATTGTTTAACAACAAGGTATCACGTATCACGTTCGTATTTGGGAAACCAGTCAATGGAAGTTGCATACGGGACCGTTCAACCGGCATGTGAGCTGAGTAACTGCGGTAAATCAAGCCGGCGAGATGACGCCTACCCTGAAGGGGCGCGCTACGGTTTCATGACACATGCGATCAATCAAATGCTGACGTCAATGACACACGTACGGCTTCCGACTACACATCATAGACAGATCGTGCCAGCCAATCTGATACAGTTCAGACGGAAGTAGAACCATGCAAGCACTACTGCACTATGATTGGTGGAAGCCTAGATAACCAATAATCATCTTTTGTACGTATTATTTAATCGCCCTCATCTCTTCCAATAAACGAACTACTACTTACTACCATTCCTGTGGACTTTTCCTCGCGTCTCGTCCTCGTGGGACATTGTGAACCCGTGCCACTGCGGTCCAGTGCTTCTGTGATCCAGACCGTGATAGTTGATTATTGATTCGGGTCCTGTGATTCGTATTGCGTGTTTGGCGTTCCGAGTTTCGTGGGTGTAATTTCTACTATACAATCATTACAGTACCACGATAGGTATATTCCACAGCTGACAGCATCCTATTGGAGTGTCTTTCGGAACAAATCATATTTTTTGTGTTTCAATACCTCTTCCGCAGAGGTACGGAAGCGAGTAATCTGGTTTTCAAAAATCTGGGCCAATAAGGACATAGGTTGATTTTGTAATCGTCAATCAAGCCATCATGAAATAGCCAAACCTTCCTTTAGCAGTGTATAATCCCTGGGAAGACTTTGTCAACTGCGGCATCGATTTTGAGCAGCAATACACGTCAATGTGAGAAAAATCACGTAAATGCTTCAGCTAATCAATTTCTGTGATCTATCTTAAACAGTATCCACATGAATGCAAAACGCCCGATGTTTTGTTCATACTAGGTGTACTCTGAGAACTGAGCACAACGTTTTCGTATGCACAAATATGTTATTTGTTACACGAATATAAGCATTGCATTTGCTCGATATATTCTCCATCAGTGTTCATGCACACTTCCAAGCGCTGAAACCATTTAGTGAAACAGCTCAATCATGCCGAAGCGAGTAACCATAGGCCAGTTCAAGCAAGACTTCCAGTGCGACTGTGTCGGGACTCGTATCAGACTCCGCGCATCGTGCGCTTGACATTTTGAAACACAAAATTGACACACGGAGCCAGTTCTGAACTGTACAATAGATGATCAATCTACGGGATGCGTTCTCCAGCCAGAAAATCACCGAAAACATGGGACTTGTGTGCAGCTGCGTTGTCATGATGCAGCAGAATCCCTCGAGCTCGAGTCCTTGGACAACGCCTGGCAACAGTTTCCGGCACATTTGGTAAACAGTGGGTGCTTTACCTATTTTCAATGACTGTACTTTACTACTCGAGCGGTGCAGTGACCTCATTGCTGGTTTTGGTTATGATCACAGCCATTATGTGCTTTGCCATACTGTGCTTTCATCGGAATTTCCGAGGAAACGATCCATCAACCAACATCCACTTAGTGAATAGGTTCTGTCATCACTGATAACTTATCAAATTGCATTAAAACGTTCACCAGCAAGCCATTTCATACAAACTGCTTGCTGTTTCTCAGTGATTAGTGATTGGGTACGCAGCATGCACTAACTTTCTGTGTGTATTCCTCTCTGAACTTTGAAAATGCGTTGCCTTTGTCCATAATTATGACATTGATAGGACCACGGAACGCGCCATCCAGATTTTGTCATTCATATTTTTCACCCACACTCTGGTAAAACTTCGCAGTTTGAGTAAACTAAGATATGCGTTCCACTGGTTGCTTTGAACAGCTTCTTCACCGTTGTATGTTAACAGTAAGTGAAGTATGTTGCGTCATGGTTGTCGTATCGTGCACTGGACATCATTCCCAACCCTTACTCTCGCTACGTGATAGACAACAAATCTGGAAAAATCTATCAGTAGCATGTATCACGTTAGAAATTTCCCTTTACGAGTGGTGGATATAAGTAATGGATTTGGATGAGGAATAACTCGCACACTTTCAATCTGTATTGTTTTGCCCAGGTTTGTCCAGTATCTCCGACTACCGTAAGTGTACCAGCCTGAGAAGTTATGAACGGCTCAAATGGTTTATTCGTATACTATATCTAGTATTCATGATTGACTCATGCACTAATGACGTCACCAGCGCAACGGCAAATTAACCCACGGTGGGCAGTCCACGGTGGTGATCTGTCGGGGTCTGGGATGCCGAAGTTGTTGATGGAATATCTCAGGTGGCAAGCATGGAAGGTAATCAATCGTACGTGAAATCCATTTTCTCATCTCCATCATAGCATGACATATCTTGACAACAATAATTTCCCAGTACCATATGGCATCTGTGTACAGAGCCAAACGTACTGCACTTTGGTCGTTACCCCGAGACATGAAGAACATGGACCGGGCCTTTCAAACAACTGTTTAGGAACCTCATTGAAAATGCTCTGGAAGTTTGCACAAGGAGCTCTATGCGCATCCCTGGCTTTGGCATACTATTCACCAATAAATCGCAATTATGCCACATGAGTGAAAATTCTGTTCTTTAACTAATTGTTATTGTTATTTTTAGTGTTATTGTAATAACGTCTGTAGAATTCAAGCCGATATTTCAGTTAAAAAATGTGCCAATTGGAGAAAGAGAGGAGAAAGATTTAAATCCAATAACTGGTAGCACACCATGTGAAAACCTGTTCTTTATTAACTAGAATACCTGGTAAACAAGATACCGCATGGTTACGGTATATGTTTAATCGAGAGGGATCTGGTAGACGGATGGGAACAAGAGAAAGTTAAATCTGTGTATAGCGAATGTGTTGAGTCGATAATAATCTTGTGTGATCTTTTCACATGCATTCAAATGACATTCTCACCGAATAATTACTAACTCCTTCAGCGGGATGAAATAGGTGCGGCTAATGAAGGTCAATCTACGTGGAAGTAATTTTAAAGCATTCTTAGGGAGATTAGAAAAAACAAGAGGCGAATAATAGAATAAAATGGGGAAAACACACACACGAATCTGGAAATAATCGAATACGAAAGTTGCACAAATGCCTCATTTTTTTCAACGGTATGCAGGTAATAGCGTTTTTTCAGTCACAAGCACAAGAGGTGTGTGATGATTGTCTAGTGATACCGTCATTACATAATAGTTGATCACTGGATGTCTTTCAAGTGTGACTCAATATTGCTGGAAATTCAGATTGTCTTGATTGCACTCTGAGTGCACGTGATTAGCTCCAGTTTAGGGTGCACATTCCTCCGGGTATTCCGATGATTTTGAATGTCTTTCCACTTGACATGAATTAGTTCATTTTCAAATTTCCCTCTTCGTTAATTGCCCTGTGCAGAGGTACCACGATCCAATAAACCTCGTGAGTTCTACATGATTCTTGATATCACTTCGCCAAACTCGACGGACACAGGAAATGATAGAGTGATAATACTTCATGGTCTCACAAACTAAATCCGATCGCCTAACCGGAAGTGGTTGAGTGAGTTGGCCATCTCGTGTGGAAGCCTCCTCTGAAATGGCATATCATGACAGATATTCTGCATGTGGGATGGACTGTACCCTCCGATGACGGATGTTATGGGAATAGGCAGGCATTACAAAACTCCATCGTTGTAGTATGGCTGTAGATGACCTTGCCAGGTAACGCAAGGGGTCGTGGACGAAATGCAAGTTTTGATATTCAATCACAATGATGAAGTGAGTCCCAAAAAGTACTCCTGTACAGCCAAGTAGACTGACAGAGCCTAATGCTGAGCTTCCGATAACCCATGTTCGGTAGCCATGAGCCTGTATCAGACGCACACCACTGGATGACCATTCGGCTTCAACTCAGTTCCAATTCCAACGGGCGATGCATCCGTGATGGTGGTGAAATGTAATCTTGGGGAATTGAGACGGAATGCTGCACTGGTGGATAAAATGGAAAGTAACTTCCTCGAGGCCCGTTCATGGTCCAACGTCCATGAGGATGGTTGCTGTGATTGTAAATCGAACAACGAGGCAAGGTTAATAACAGCATTATGGGAAAGAAATCTTTCAAGAAAAGTACACAAGCGTTCGTCGGCTACCAGCACAAACAATAATATCTGAAAAATAGCGGGGGACACTGGGTCCAAACGGTAGAAACTTGTAGCTAAATAGACCATAAGATGCATACGTTCACACGAAAGATCATCAAAGGAGAATTTGAAGACAGAGATTGAATATATCAAAGTTTACCGTAATTGCGACACTTGGCACTGAGAAATCTACAGGAATTGCATTCATTCGAACGTTAAATCTGTTGGCAACCGTTGGCAAACGAACTGGTATTGTTTGAACTCTTCGAGTCGTATTTGAAAAACCGCTTTTTCGTGAATAATGACTGTTTGAACTTATTTGCATTGAATAACACATTAGGCTCATCACGAAAAATGGCACGAACATCTTCGTACGGTTCATAAACGGCTGTGATCATCTGGGATGTACAAGCATGCATGAGCACGAGCTTTTCCTGAAGTTTACAGCAAATAATATCAGCAATTAACCGGTCACGTAGCTAAATTTCTGGTGGATCCTCGCAATTTCATTGAGATGCATGAATTTGGAGGCTGAAGAATAAAGTGACATATGGGTTGGCTTAAACAAAGTGGGAGCGAATACAATTTGACTTGACAAGGGGCTTCAAAATTAACAGGTGGTAAATATTTTTCAAGAATTCCTATGAAACTAAAGCAGGAGTATCCGGAAACGCCAAATTCTTCAACGGAAAATATGCATCTTTTGCGTTCTCCATTCAGTCCTTTCCGCGTAATGCACCAACGCTCAAAACGTTCGAGGTGATCATCGACTTCACGGGCACGTTCAGGTTCCCCAAATTACAGGAATCATTAGTTCACAATGATTGCGACGCCAGTTATTGTACTTTGCACTCATTCTAGTAATTCGTGTACATATGGAAATCCGTGCGGTAATAGTCCAATCCAAATCGAGAACTGGAAATGAACTCAGAACACAGCACTCAACAACTAAATCGACCGGTAATCAGTGAAAAGCGGTATTGTACAAGGATATCATGTTCAATAAAAACGAACGAGTTCATAGTCTACGATCATTGCATACAGACAGATTGTGGAAAAAGATTTATGTCAGCAAATGTCAAATATTGTCCGTATCTCTCCGTAAAATTGGGAACACGACGGCACATCAGCCCCGCCGGTAGCATGTATAAAACAATCTGCAGTGTGTGTTTATGAACAGTGGAGTGATAATGTTCTACCTTCAGTCCGAAGTCCGTGGAAAATCGGTAAATAAATACCTTTGCTCACAGCTAGCTGATGTAGTACACCTCAACCAGAGTATGTACGCTGTCGACTGGGGTAACCAAAATAGATTTGCCATAAGATTTGGTGTCGATACCTACTCGGGTCAGTAGGGTAGCTTTTTAGAACCAAAACGTATGCAAAATTCGCTAGTTCCTGTGTGTCTTATACCGGGTACGTATGTTGTCTCTTTGAATATGGAGAGGAAACTGGGGTTTGGAAGAAGCACTGTAGCAATTACAGATAGCAGACAAATGTATGCAATAAGTATGCAAAACGAATACTGAGTCACTGACAGGGAACGAATATGTTTGATCCAGTTTAACCCCGGTTCAAACGATCAGAACGTGATAGAGAAATCTCGTTCGGTGGCTATTGTTCAGACTGCCAGTTAAGACGTCGAGAGGTGTGCCAATGGAAGAATACTGTGAGCCACAACAGGAGACGGTTGACTCCAACGGAGACTGAAAGGGATCGGCAGATGTCTAGAATTAGCATGCACGCCGCTTGAGAAGGATCTATGCCTATAGGTTGTGGGGATCGGTTGATTGATTGACTAAGGAATATCACTAGAAAGAATAGGTATCGACGTCATGTTTGCACGAGCTATGTGGTGAACTTATGCGGTCGATCTATTTCTCTGATACCCAACTATACAGCTGCTGATCTGATCTGAGCATCGTGACTCTTGTTTCCAATCTCATAGGTGTATACGGATAGCTGTGCGTGAACAGCATTTAGTTCAAACTTTATCTACCACTGCAATATTCTTTCAGTTGCGCAATTTTAGTTGTCGCGATAAGTGTTGCAGTAGTTCAGAACTAAAATCAAATCGATACAAAAATTCATGCTTTTCAATTAATAATTGCGGTTTTATGAGGGTGTTTATCGCGGTACACCGAGCCTTTGTCATCTTGCAACTAATGCACCAGCGACCGTCGTCGAAGTTCCGGAATCGTACGTTTCTGATGTCGTTCGACCTACAGAAGTGAAAACACAGATCAGTATTATCAGACATATGTTCTGTCTGATGTGGAGCAATGTCAAATTCCATCGCGTGAATGAAGTTCGGCACACCAGGCGTTGAGAGGAACAAATTTGACGAAGGTCAGGGTGCTGTGGCACGAGTTTTGTGAATCCCTGTATGTTTTGCTTCCAGTGCGTTTAGTTTTCACCGGGTCCATTGGCAAGTCCATCTGATCGAGAGCTGTCTGACGAATTCCGTTATCGTTGGGTTTCGTTCGATATAGCAATACCATGAAGCATGCTGCAGTGAATCGTGAATCGTTGTTAACAAACACTGAATTCTCCTCAAAATATGCTGAGCGGGGTGTGTGATGAGTAGACAGACATGTAATGCAGGAATGGTGATCTCAAAGTGTAACACATACGCATCCTATCTCAGTTTGTCAATATGAACCTCAAATGTTGACCATTTTGAGATGGTTTTATTCCCCTGCACAGACCGTCACATTCGAATGGACCGATCAGACGGTTTTTTGACGGTTTTTCAGTGACTACCAAATAAACTGTTGGTCAAAATAGGAGAAACACCCAATGGGGTTGAGCTAATTGTTTCCACAATTCGTAAGAAAGATTAGCACAAAACAAAATGAATTTATCATTCTATGCTCTGTATGCAAATACGGTTGGATTTTCGATAGAGTGATTCAATCAATTCAATGCTTACATGGTGAGTAAAATTTGACATAGATAGTTTGCAATGCAGACTGTTGCTTTGAGTTGTGCTGCTGTGTGTTTAACTGGACAAATATATATATAGTACTGGCCGATTGTGATGCGCTTAAATATTTTCTTTCCGATCAAACTGAGCTTCATTAGATTTATAACTTATATTATTGCTTTAGCCATGGACAATAATTTATCTCTTATCTACTTTGATCTACGTAGTTTGTAGGCTGCATGTTTTTCAATTAAACGGGCCTATTGATTATTGATAAGAAAAAAATAATCTCAATATGAAAATTGTAAACTTTGTCAAGTATGAAAATGCAATATATATATATATATAATAGTAGTCAACTCAAGAATTATCCCAAATTATTTTCACAAACCCTTACCATTTCAATTTATTCATATCAAACATTATTTTATCCAATAAATGATCCATTTTCACAACTCAGTTCGATAACCAAATAAAAAGTTTTTACAACCCGGATAAATAGCATAAATAACGTTCATAATAAGAATATTAATAATAATAATAATAATCTATTTTTGATAGCTAACTAACTGGCTTTGAGGAATACCGTTTTCCTCAAAGCCATACTTCATCAATATACGTCAGAATAGATGTGTGACTCTAAGGTTCAGTTCATCAATGTGATGGAAAATTTGTTTTCTGTTTTGAAGAGAGAGAGAGGTCAATGTGCTACCTGTACATTGAACATTGGAGGCAAAAGTGAACTACGTAATAGAACACAAAATATAAAATGACTTCAGAACAAAGTTGGTGCATTTGACGCCGAAAAGACTCGAAAAGATCCAAAAGAACAAAGGCAGACCAATCGATTATTAGTGTACACAAACCTCACATTGTAATTATTATCAGTGTCAATTTGTTGTGAATAAAAATTGTTTTAATCTCTTTAGTTAACTTTCAACTCATCACGATGTAGGTCATTCACTACTGATGAAATGGGAGTGCCCGCTACATTCTGAACCATTCAGTCTGCTGGGTAAAGATGAATCAGCAAAATCAATGCTAGAAAGACTCACTGAAGACTTGTTTAGTATAATTTGAATAAAAAATGATTGCATTACAAATGTCGTTGCCTATACAAACCCAAAAGTCTTTCACAGGGACCTGCTGTTTCAGTTTCCATTAGACCTGTATATTTCACATGTGTCTGATGCTAGACGATGTGCCAAACTAGTTGTGGTACAAAGATATTTATGAAACCGAAAAACGTTCCATGATTTGCATGCAAAAGTAGATGAATTTTCTTCGGAAGTCCATAACAGGATCCTTTTGGTTGGCCAAAGCCTGAGCCGCAAGGTAGCACGGTGGTTTGCAAAAACCGCTATCCATTATGGACCGGTGTCCAGTTCATCGAATCGTACGCTCTTTGAACGGGCTCAAATGTCTAAAGTACACGATACACCTCGATACCCAAACGAGCCGGTGGTTACTGTCACATTCGTGAAGATTTGCGTGTGCGGTTTGAAATCAATCATTTTGGCCAACTCCCCTCTGTACACTACCAGTGGTCCACCAATCTGGTTATAGCCCCGTGTATCGGACTTGGTGGGAATACACCTCCGCGCCACGAGAATGCAGTGAGTAAGGTTTCCTCAGTATAATTGGCTATTTGAGCGGCTTGGTCGTTTATGGGTGCAAGAAAATGGTGACCAACCGCGACCATATTGGGGATTTCGGCATTTTATGCTAACACTAACCCTATAGTTCGGTTCCAAAATTTACAGCATCATAAATTAGCCTGATCATATACTGGAAAGAACTACATGAATGTCATTCGTTCTCATTTTTCCGCATTCAGTGAATCCTCTATCTCCAACATACGGTATGTTTTGGCTAAATCAAACTTCCATTTTCAGTAGACTGCTGATCACATGACGTTATAATGCATATCTGATCGCATTTTCAAAGCACCCTAAGACAGATGTTGACCTTCAATACTCTATACACAACCATCATGGGCTACAAGTACGTGTCATTCGAACGCCAATAATATTCTCACTTCCAACGAATAGTCAGACGCTTCAGCAGTAGTTAAGATAGAAAATGGATGATCTTTTTACTTCAAATTACTAATAATCTGATTTCTTTACACAATGTGGTTACAATTATTTTTATATTTACTACCATCTCTGGTATTTTCTTTTACTCTCAAACAGATGTTCCGAGATCAAGCAATTCACGTGAGTAAATCAGCGTTCAAATAATAGTATTTCTCCCTGAAATCATGCTTCTTATTACACTTTTGTGAAATTTCAGTTGTAGAGAGATGGATGGATAGACAGATATATAGATAGATTGATTAATTGATTAATTGATTGATTGATTGATTGATTGATTGATTGATTGATTGATTGGGTATTTGGAAGATTTTGTTGGTAAACACCACTGTTTGTGAAGGAACTGATCAAATACTATATATATATATATATACATATTTTAAGAGAGAATGGAGGCGTACACTGAGTTGTTAAATGTTTATTGTAACGTTTCGATCCAAACTAGGACTCGTTGTCAAATGTAAATAAAATGAATGAAATAACGGGATTACCGTCTTTCCGTGCGCCTGTGTGCTGTTTGTAAGTCTATCAGTCCACCAATCACCACTGGTTTTGCGAGTGTGACGTAATGTTTGTCTATCTCGACGTGTCGGTTGAACGAATTATCCGAGTGCAGATCTTCGAGGAATAATCGTTCCCCCTTCTTCTTAGCTCGCGCCACAAACTTTGCGTTATCGATTGCGATCTCGTGACCTGTCCGTGCGCGGTGGTTCCAGATTTGTGACCAGCGTCGGAGGGTAAGCGTGTGTTCGTGTAGGCGAGCGTGTAGTTGTTTGCCTGTCTCGCCTATGTATNACAGGCACGGGATTGCGTAGATTACTCCTGATCGTTCGTGCTGTTCGACTCGATCCTTGCCGTTGAAAAGGGATAATCGCACGGTTGCTGCCGGTTTATGGGCGATCTTGATTCCCAACGGTCAGAATATTCGTTCGGTGGCTTCTGACGTGCCGCGTATGCAAGGTGGCGTTACCCAAGTTCCTTCTTTTGTATGTGTTGTTTGTTTCTTACCTCTGAGGCACGCTTTGATAAGACTCCTGGGATATGCGTTTGATTGGAACTGTTGAAAGAGTCGACTTCTTTCTCTTGTCCTTAACTCCGGTGTGCTACAGTGTGTGTTTTCTCAGCGGAATAGAGTTCGCACACAACCTTTTAGGTTGCACAAAGGGTGATTGCTGTTGTAGTTGAGGATGCGGTCCGTCGTGGTCAGTTTTCGGTAGACCGTGGTTTGGATTCTTTCGTCGAGTTGCTTCATGAGAAGAACATCGAGGAAGGGGAGTTTTCCACCTTTTTCTTCCTCTCGTGTGAAGTTGATACCGGGCACCTGCTCGTTGATCATTTGGTGGAACTGATCTACTGTGGAGGCTCTGAGTATGACGAATGTATCGTCCACATAACGTATCCACAGACTAGGTTGTAGGATTTCAAAGGCTTTGGCTTCGAAGTGTTTCATAACCGCATCCGCAAGCAGCCCTGAGAGCGGCGAACACATTGGAGTACCTCGTATCTGCTGGTACACTTTCCCGTTGAATTGGAAATAGGTTTCTATACAGAGTTCTACGAGTTTCACCATTTCGTCCACAGAAAGTTCCGTTCTTAATTGCAAATTTTGGTCGTTTTTCAACAAGTGTCGGATACTTTCGATGGCCATTTGCTTCGGTTTATTGGTGAACAGTGAGGTCATATCGAAACAGACCATCACTTCATCTGGTTCAATGGTCAGTCCATTGATGCGTTCCAGGAAAACCGTGGGACATTTTGCATCATTTTGGTTTGCAGGTAATGATGGGTGTAGTAGTTGGAAGAGGTATCTTGCGAGATTGTAGTTGGGTGCTGTTGTGGATGTGACAATGGGTCGTAGTGGTACATCGGGTTTGTGCACTTTCGGTAGTCCATAGAACCTTCTGTGGGTTTGATTCGTCTATGTTCGTCATCAGTTAGTTTCTTGTTTTTTCTTGAGAGTGGAAAGGGATTTAGTTAGTTGATTCCTCAGCTGCTTTAAGGGGTTCCCGTTGACCGGTTAATAAGTTTCTTTGTCTTCGATGAGTTGTTTTATTTTTTTTGTATATTCTGTTTTGTCCAACAGTGCGATTGCATTGTCCTTGTCTGCCGGAAGAACGATACTATTGGAGTCATTCCATATATAAAATCCAGTATGGAAGTCGAAAAGCGTTGTGATAACCTTCTCGACAGAACATGTAGTGAGTACTTCCGCAATCGAGTTGTTACACACTGTCAGCTTTGTGACTCGTCTGACTCGTGACACCGAATTTGGGTGAACTATTAGGAAATCAATGAGGAGGTTAATGGACAAAAGAAACCTGAAATTAGACGTTGGTGTTATCTCATAGGAGGCAGTACACTGACACACGTTTAAAGTTGTTGGCAAATACATGAGTGATTACGGGAAAGTGGTATCTTAAATAGAGAGCCGTAAAAAACATTTACGGTGAAAAATCCCCTTCTTTAACGGAGATGTTCTCTGTTTGATTGTACAGAGAATAATTCACTAAACTCCGACTGTGGAGATGCACAGTGAATGTGTGGTTAACGGGATTTTAACTCATCTGAGGAATAAAAAATGTCACTGGTCCCGTCAGTACGTGTGATTGATCCAACCCTTAAGGCTGCCAAGGTATCACACACGATACAACTTCGAGTGAGTCGGTGGAGTTCTCACCTGACTCGATATTTAGATATAGAACGGATAGATCTAGTGGCTGCGTCTGAGTTGAATACGTTTAGTGGGCACCAACTCTGAGAAACCTTCTAAGAAAAGCGTATTAATCGACCAGCACCAAATCCAACCGGATGGAGATGAAGTTTGAGATCACAAAGGCGGAATCTAAACTAATTCAGCACTGCCCTTGTCACTTAGCTTTTCAGGGACTTGAACGCGGAAGATGTTTCTATCGAACGAGGACCACATAGCAGTGAGCTGTCTACCAACATTTTCAAAACAGAGACAATAATACGCAGAATATTCCATTTGTCAGAGCAAGCATTTATGGATAAATTCCTTTAAAATATTTTGTACAATTGTCAAAACGGAAGTTAATCATTGCAGTGCAAACGATGGATTGCACAGGAAGTGAATTTTGCAGGCGTTTTGAAACGAGCGGTGACTGAGTTGCTGAAATTGGACAGTGTTGTGTTGGTGTTTGCAAGTAGAATCCAAAAGGGACGTTTGCAAACTTTTACGCGATAAAGAACGATGGCTTTGAGATTAGATATCTCAAAAGGATTCTCGCTACAAGGGACAAGGTCAGTCAATCTGAAACAGATCTGTCGATGAACAAATTGGACGATTATTCGAGTCACAACGCAGGGATTGTGCCACTAGCGAATTCTGAGTGATAAGGCTGAATGTCCTAAATAACAGCGTGGGTGCATCTTCTCTATCTGGTTTGTAAACCCTAGTCTTTATGAGTTTTCCAGTGTCAATCTTACACTGATTTGAACACTCCTACCCTTTATTTATTTATTAACCATGTGAAAGTGTATGGTTAATGAAGAAGAAGAAGAATGAATGAAAACTGAACTATCCTGCCAATCGCTCAGGCATAGACATACACATGGACGAGATAGACAGAGATCTATTTGTGTTCACGCCATATTTATCTACAACGTTGGAGTGATTCGTGCCCAGCTAGCTCAGTCGGCATATTTGGACTCCTAATCCCAGGGTCGTGGGTTCGAGCCCCACGTCCGGCGTATTCCCGCTTTGGGCTGTGCTGTCCCAGTGGTAACGCGTCTCCAAATTATCACCCCGGAAATGTGTGTTCGAATCACACCACCACCGCATGGTTTTCCCCATGGTGTGTATGGAATGGCAGCCCTTTGATTGGCCCCTTCCCCCTTACTGAAAATTGTATCTTTGTTTACTCAATAAAAGGAAGTTAAGTGAAAAGAAAAAAAGAAAAAAATTAATCTGACTGTATTAGGATTCAAATAATCGAATGAGCTAATCAATACAACCGTCTGATTGTTCCATACTTAAGTGAGCAATCTCAAAGCATGCTGAGAAATGGATCAACAGGCACGGGGCTGACTACGACGATCGGTATTTTCTAATGTTCGCCTAATTCTCTTCGAGTGATTGAAGTGCAAGAAAGTGAGCTGGTATTTCGAGCTGATCGGATGTTTCGCATACGTGAGTAATTTCATCCAATGATAGAGCAACTGTGAAACAAAAATGGACCTGCGAATATTTTAGCATTGAAAGTATTAACACAACGTACAACGCGGATACTCCTCTTTGTAAAGTTGATTATAACACCTGCCTTTCTAGCAGGTTAACATGAAAAATTTTTTTTAATGAGGGCTAAAATAGATTGTCGGAGTGAATATCTTTGTTCTGTCTGATACATTGATTGTAGTGCTTAAAGGCTGTTACTGAAGTCTATAATGTCACTCTTCGCTAGAGTATCATGTTTGCATTGGCTAATTTGGTTGGTTCAAAGTAACCAAGGACCGCCGATGGTCCTATAAATGCTTATAGTTGCATTCAACTAGTGCAGAATCACGATCTACCCAGGAGTGAAATCCAAACACAAGAATCCCAAAAGTGTCCGAAGCTTGTCAGCAACCGAATAGGCTATTCCATACGTGATTCCGAAATAAATGCTGGAATTATTAGCCCAAGGTGCTCACCGTCGATCGTCTGGGGCAGAAGTGATGTTTCAAAATCCCAACCGGAATGTTTGCGTTTCGAATTCAAACAGGAACAAATATTTATGCATTGTTGACAAGACCCAAACGGGAGAGAAGAAAATATTAGACCATTGGTCCCTTTATTTTCTAAATCTGTGATTACACAGTCCCCAATGTCTAAACCTTCTTTCCAGATTGCGTTCTCTCTAGCCATCTGATCGGCCAATATTTAACCGTTGATTAATGTTTGAGTCAGGCCATGTCCAGCAAATGTGACGACGGCGTATGTGAAACGATTTACAGAGACAAAATATGGAACCAATGTCAACGAAAAGCACAGATTACTATCAATGATTTACTCAAATCATTCAAAGGTGTAAAATCTGTCACCAAAATGATTAGGAGCTTAAACATTTGGATCTCGTAATGAATTTTAACAGGTAAGTCAGAAGACAAACACTGCACGCGAGGAATTCCTTTCGTATACTCTCATCGGTCTCGTACGTATAACATCGAACAGGATAGACAAATGAAGCGAAATAAGAAGTCTAGTTAGTATTAACCATGTGTGTGTGGCTGTGTACAGAGTGCCAAAAAATAATATCCATGTCTGGTTGCCATACAAAGGGGAGTCAATAATGCAGCTTATCACACAGTTTATGGAAAACGCGTTACAAAGAACCTACTACTACGCTGCCACATTAGGACTCCATCCGATCACACGGCTCCTCCCACTCCCTCCATTCAAAGATTGTCGTCCAGTCCAGTCTAACTCCCATTGCATTTACGCCTTCTGTTGCAGCTGCAATGGAGCATACATTGGTAGAACCGACCGATCACTGCTAAATAGAATGGCTGAACACATCCATGTGCGTGACTCTATGACTCAGCCCACATCACTCACTCTGACCGCATCACGCAGACCGACTTCGGCCATTGCATGTCACTTGGTTGAAAGCGACCTTACGAATGCGTTCTCTGTTTTGTTACGTCATCGAGATAAACACCGACTAAGGATACTCCAGGCATTATCGACCGCTCACAACAAACCCACACTGTGCATCCAAAAACGTATCACCTTTACCCTTGGTCTTCCCTGGCTTTAACCAATCGCGTGCATCACACACACATGCTTAATACTAACTAGACTTCTTAATTCGCTTCATTTATCTATCCTGTTTGATGTTATACGTACGGGACCGATGAGAGTATACGAAAGGAATTCCTCGCGTGCAGTGTTTGTCTTCTGACTGGCCTGTTCAGATTAGGAGCTTGTCGAAATTTCACGGACGTGCCGGCCAGATAGACGGCACAGGCGAATGAGTGACATATGACAAGTTCATAACTAATTTCCGGCATAACACAGAAATTTATACGCAAGTTCCGACTGATCTCAAGGGATTGTGGAAAATCGAGTGCCAGACGGTCGCATATTCACCTGTCCATGATGTGTTTTGGAGCCGTGAGCAATGCATTGGTGTTCGGAGGTGACTCAATACTCAGAACAAATCACAATGTGATTACAGCGCTTGCTATTCGCTTTTAACTTGTAAAGACCTATGAGGAAAGAAGTTGGACTTACTAAATTAATCAATTAATTAATCAATAAAGCGTACATAATATAACCCAGGAGTGTAAAACTAAATTTTCTTTTCACCGATTACTTCATTTCAACAGCTCCACCAAATTTGTCGAGTAAGTTTAGTAAGTTTTTTATTACACACCAATATTCGATGAACAGCAGACGGGACAGGCCACATAGTCACGAAGGCTTGAAAATGGTAAATCGCACAAGACCCCTTTAGGTTAGTGTAATATTCAGCACAGGAATCGAAATCGAATAGCGCGAACTCGGTATCGGACTGAAAACCCACTGAATAGCGCAAATCCAGGTAGAACCAAGACGAGCGATAGATACAATTAATTCTATTAAGAAAATCATGGAAATATATATTACATGCAACAAACAATCATTGGTCGATTTTTGAATGTCCAATCGACAAGGATATGGTTTATCTGTTTGTCTTCTTGCACTCAGCCAATCCGGATGATGCTAATTGAGACCACAGGGTTGGTCGGTTATCCCCCTTCTTGATTGGTTACCTGGAAGCTGTACCGCAGTGCGTGCATACTCGTTACACGATCACCACAGTGAAATATGCTATAGAAGCGACTGCCTAACATTAAAGTTGGGTGGCGGTGACAGGGTTCGAGCCCTAGACATTGGGGTTCAAAGCACGCCAGTAATAGCGACGAACCACTGCGTCACGCATTGCACATCATTTTTTGCTCTCAGTCTCGTTACACGATGGACAAAATCACTGGAAAATCTTTCAGCCGTGCTCATTATCATATGAGAAAACTTCATTTACCAGTGGTAGAATTGAGTAATCGTTTGCTTGTGAAATAAGCTGTATCACTCCGTTTTGTATTGTTTTGTTCAGGTTTGTCCAGTGCCTCCGACTATCGTAAGTGCATCAATCACACCGCAAATGCTCACCATTGATTTATTTGCATTGACCGCACAGTTGTATTCCGTTGAAATGGATGGACAAAAACCGTATAGAACCCGCACAGTCCTCCGGATTGTGCTTGTGAACAACTCATATTTACTACTGATCACGTGATAAATTGTTTCTCATCAATTATAAGCTACTTCAGTGAGTAATGGAGAATTTTGTTCAATTTCAAAGGTGAATTCGTCGTATATGCAGCAAATGAAGCGTGAACTAAAAAGCTAGGAAGCACTGAACAGCTGTTTCGACCGAGACGGCAGTCGACATCACCTTACGTCCGTTTCGTGGATTTCAGTCTTGTTGGTGGAATGACGGGGTTCGAGCCATCGCGCTCCGCTCACCTCGAACATTGCAGCTGGCCTTCTCACGGGATGTGCCCTGTTCACTTGGAAACCGAGTGACTACATGTTCTAAATAAGTTACATGAAATGTAATTAAACTCATACATTTTATTTTTCCGCAAAAACTAAGTAACCAAGTCATCTGGATTGATCGACCGTCAGACAGACGATTGAGTTGGGTGGATTAGTTTTCCCATGAAATGGACTTCTGAATATAATGTTGTATTCAACAGTTCTCATTGGCTCATATGCTATTGGTACCACTGGCAAAACAGCAAATTAGCCCGTGACTGTGTACACTGCGGCGTTAATCTGTCATGGTCTGGGATACTTTTAATTGTGAACGGAAAGTCCCATGTGGCAACCAGTGAAAGAATAAATAACGGTTCACTTCACGTCAAAATCACGAACCACTGTTTATTGAAATCTGACAACCACCGCGGTTTAATAATTCCATACGGCCAACCTCAATGGAATTTGGTAACTAGCCCTGGAAATCAAGAAATATGTACTCGAAGTTCTATACGCACCGATAGCTTTTGAACATTGTGAAATTCCGGATGTGCGGACCCCTGTTGGACGCTTTTTATGTTCCCATCATCAACAATGAAATCGGTATTTGTGCGTGTATGTTTGATTATTGCTTACAAGAGCGGGTGGACATTGTAACTGGACCACATAGTAGTTGATCACTCGATATATTTTCAGTGTGACTCAACCTCACTGGAAGTTCAGATCGTCTTGGTTGCACAATGCACGAGATTGGCTTTAACTCACATTCCCCCGGGCATCCGGCTATTTTTAAATGTCTTTCTACTTGGCATGAACTGGTTCACTTTCAAATCCCCTCCTCGATATGTTGTCTCATGCAGAAGTGCCACGTTCCAGAGAAGCCTGTGAGTTTAAACATTATTCTATGTGATGCAGTTGATTGCACATTTTCAGCGATTCGATAGCGAAATCTGAGAGCCGTTCGATGGAGTGCTTGGTTGATTGCCGTAAAAACGGAAATCCATTCTGTCCGTTCACCACGGGAATCGAATTTCACACATTGGATCTACCTTTTTGATTAGTTCAAACACGGGGAAATCCGTCCTGAGTCTGATAGCAACGGATATTGATCACGGGCCTCCGGTCTGATGTGAATCCGGCGACTGGCCTAAAGTATTACTGCGTGAACGTCTGGCTTCAACGAATCGTCCGATTTCCAATCAACCGCAGTTGGGGTAGACAATTACATTTGTCAATCAAATTGATGACAGGGACGAAGTTCTCAGATAGCCCTCCACTGACTGAACTGAGTTACCTGTCATTGAATGGAGTGGTTGTAATGTATCGTCGAACGGTCTGGTCAACACGCAAATGCTATATGAATATGACCCACACGAAAACAGAACGACCAGTATCAAGGTACCTTCTCGGTGATTTCAAAAGGGGTGAGTTGATTCTACCCTTACAGACAAACAAGGTTTTTATTAGACGGCGCAAGTTAAAGATTGATTTAATCGTGTCA
>UZAN01044990.1:20529-31240 GCA_900618425.1 Echinostoma caproni
CCTCCTGCCAGGTCTTCAGTTGACCACCCCTGTATTTTTTTCCACCCACTACCTGCCTCGATAAACACTGGGCGTCGTGGCAACCTATCTGGTGACATACTCCAACAAGGCAATCTATGCAGATTGATCACTTGCTCCAGCGACCGAGGTTACCTAAAACTCTGCGCCTCAGCATTGGTCATCCGACTGCCCCACCAGATTCGTGCCATGCTACGCAGACAGCGGTGTTCAAACACCGACAGTCCATCTTTGTTCTGTTTCCTATATGTCCTAGTATCTGTGCCGTACAGCAGAACTGGGCGAACTGGTGCGGCATACACTCGACCTTTCACAGACAGCCTGGATGTCGTGACGGCACCACATATGTCTCAAGTTAGCGAATGGCAACCGAACCTTCTGTATGCGAGCTGACACTTCATCCGTGATGCGTCCACCGGGTGAGATTTAGCTGCCCAAATAACAAACCTTATCCACCTGCTATATTACTTCCCCAGTTAGAGTGAGGCTGGGTGGTGGACCAACCCAGTCATGTAATAACATTTTACACTTTGAAGGTGCAGAAGGCATACAGGACTTGGCTACGCTAGCGCTCAAGCCATCCAGCAAAGCTTGCAACTTACCTGCATCTTCCCTTTACAGCACAATGCCGTCTGCATAGCTCAGATCGGACAGTCTGCTACCTGGAAAAAATCAGTGCCGCCATTCTCGCAGGAGGATAGGACTGTTTCCATAATCGAATCTACAGCAAAGTTAAATAGAAAACGAGAGAGAAGGCAGTCCTGAGGAACACCATTTTCCGTGGTGAACTCGGGCGAAAAAGTGCTTTAAGCCCGGACTCAACTTCGGCTATTAATATAAAGCGATCTTAATATTGAAATTAACTTCTCGGGCACACCCTTCAAGGAAAGGCAGCGCCAGAGTTTAGAGCGGTCGACTAACTCGAAAGCTGCTTTCAAATCGAGAAAAACAGAAATGGTGGGTCTGCGAAAAGAATGTTGATGTTGGCGGAGAGTGAAGATGTGGTCGATATAACCTCGATCGGGTTTAAAACCAGACCATACCAGGTGAGTTGGATTACCAAACCATCGAGAAAGATCTAATCACATTAACGAGACTCCAGGTAGGCAAGAAGATAATTCCCACAGCCAAATTATTTTAGAATTCGTTTTCTTTTCTCTATCTGTTGTATTTTACGTCACTGCAGTTTTATTGCAGTTGTATTTTTGCTTCCGAGAACATTCTCACGACCGGCGTGGTGGATAAAGAATTTCCGAGACTTCTTCATCGTCCCTCTCAAAGATTCCCCAGTTCTAGGTCTCTTCAATCATTATTCTTTCAGACCAGCCGCTAGCCCCTTCCTCGTTGTTGCCGTCTGTCTCAACGTGACTGTTCAAACATCTTTGCGTTTTCCATGCTCTAGAAACATTTCCAAGACCAAGGCCATGAATAATTCATTTGATAAACTGTGCGCTGATCATGGTATCCATTTCTGTCTGTTTTGTTAATAGTGAAAACAGGTCTAAGTTAAAAGAGTTTATCTTTTCGGGGAAACCAGTTTATCCTATCAATTGTCTGACATAGAGACCAGTGGTTATGAACGCCATCACACCTGTGAAATGTTTTATCCGTCAATCGTCAACCTCGACAATGCTAGTGAGTAGTTTCCTGAGATTCGTTTGAACAAATAATCTTCTCCCTCTCGTCTACGATCAAAGTGTTGGGTTTTACAAGTTGCGTTTCGCACGGACCCGGCATAACAAAACGGATATGCTATTGTTCAGGCCCACAATTCATTAATTGGAAAACGGTCGGAACCTGATCATAGTATAAAATCATAATCTGGACCAACTACGAACCTGCCTTTTGTGAAGCGTCCAATTTTTGTCCCTATCAGATCACCTTATGTAAATGAGTCACGTGGATGAAACGAACCACGTGACAGTGGAAACACATGACCGGAACACTCAGAAACCAATGGGGATGGAATAAGATATTCACAAATTTGATTGTACTGGCTGTCCGCAAAGTGACTGTGAGGAACATGTCCCCGTGAAACACAAACAACTGGGTGAATTAAACGTTCAAACTATTGTTTGATCGATTGATGTCTTATGTTGAAATGATGAAAGGTTTATTCACCTCGATAAGATTCGAATCCAAACATGGACAATGCCTACGTTTTTTGCACAGCGCACGCTCTGTCAGCCGAGCTGAATTGTATGTACATATCTGATTGGCTAATCTTAAATGCGATTTGCACCAGGCACACCGATCGCGAAAAGAAATGTCTGCAGGATTTTATGAAAAAACCAAAAGGAAATAGTCAGTATCAATGTTGGCCACGATTGATTCATTAGGTGTAATCGATGAATCTGCTTGCTTACGGTGAACGTACCATGGGGATCTATACGAACTAGGATGAACTTACGGCAATGTGAATAACGATTGAAACTCAGCGATCATGTATTTCCCAAGAGGACTGATTTCTTTCCTAATCGCTTCGTAACCCGATTGCATAATCCTCGGCCATCTTGGTCAAACACCTCTTGCAATCTGTCTACCCGAAATCAGGTTGTTCTATCGTCAATTGCAATTAGGTTTCCGTAGTCTGGCAAGTGTATATCTCTTATGATCATTGACATATTATATAATTGGTTTGGGCTACTTGGAGAACAATCATATGCTTGGTAAACCTGACCAATCCTATCAGTCGAATGTGTTTGTATGACCTAACCTTAGAGAGAACAGTTCCCCATCTGTTCGTGCCTCTGCATCAGGTGAAAATAGGCAATTATAGAGTCTGACTCTCTCCCGTGTGCTAGATAATTAAATCAAAATTATTTGGGCGTAAAACAGTATGTTCACCATGGATATACGGGCATGTAATTTGAAGCGATTCAATATAATGTATCGTTCTGGAACATTGAATAAAGTCGGATAAATAGCACAAACTGCGTGATTTCGAAAGTGTTGAATGAATCGTCCGGTTGTTTACACAACCTCGAATAGATGTATGCTACGAGTTCCAAAGACCGTATGAATTAAGCATTAAAAGAACGTGCTGCGTCGGCCGAAGGAGGCCTACAGCAGTCTGGCGTTGTTATATAATTAACACCTGTGAGATTATAAACTGTTTTGTATTTTGCACTGTAAACACCAGCTGAGATGCCACGAAATGATTCCGGAAATAAATTATGCTCGTTGGTTGCACTGTGCTGTGTTCTCTGTTCCAATTTTATTTCGGGAAATAATTTCGTCAATTGTCTCAGTACAGCTTCAACTGACCTGAAACGAGAAGGGTTACGGGATGAGAATTTCGCTTGTGCTCGTCAAGTAATAATGATGATTATCTGACTATTGAGTCCGCAGATCTGGTTGAAGAAATCAGTCCTCTGTTGTTGTTCATCCGATTGATACCGGTTTTCTGTAGCCTATTCCGACTCATATAATGCGGCTGAGGTGGATAAGCGATTTGGTCATTAAAGTGTGACCCGCGAATCCTGGGCTCGAACCACACTCCCGTTGCTCGTGATCCCATTCCGCAGACAGCCTTTGAACGACCATGGCTCTCTCCTTGATATTAGGCTGTGCACACTTATAAATTCAATAAATAAATAAAAAGGAAAGATATTTAAATTTAGATTTACAATTTCACTTCGCTGACCTTTTCTAAATGCCAATGGATACGTTGTAGGTTATTATTGAGACAGAATATATAAATATATATATATATATTTTTAGTAGTTCGAAAGTTACAGCCCTAATTTGTTATTGGTCTCCTGTTTCGCAAAATTTCTAGCACTGATCAGGCAGGTTTTTCATAACTGTCATTCTCAAATGGATTCGCGAAATACATATTTTTCGCCGATGACAGTTAGTATATCTTCTCAGTTGAGGTTGGTATTAGAAAACTGTTCGATCTCATTAAAAGTTGTTTATTGTTCACATTTATACAGTTTCTGCAGGGGTCAGTTACAAGGTCCAATTCATTCAATTACCGCCCAACAGTAGAGATTTGAATATAATCGAAAACGTTTCTCTGTATTAGAAACAGGGTTAAGTTAACCGACCGTCAGTGGTTAGGGAGCGATATGTACAGTGCGATTGCCCCATCGTTTTCGATCGTCTCGTCCCTCTCACCCGTGACCTCAAGTATGTAAATATCCTCTGACCCCTAATACGATCTGAATGGATCATATTCCGCGATCCGCGTCGCTTAAAATCTCCCACTCCAACACCAGACTGTCTGATTACCGGTTTGTACGTTGTCTACTACTCTTGTTGTTACGTTCAGTCCATCCGAGTGCTGATGCCACTCCTGCTACACAGGCCTGCCTGAGACTCAGCTGTAAAATGGTGTGGTTCCTCGCTCAGGTTAGCTGGGCAAGCACCAGGTCCCGTGTTGCGGCTGCACCATTCGACCGATCGATAAATGAACCCGATCGGTCCTGTGATTTTCGGGCCGGAACAGGAGGAGGATAGGTTCAGAATCCCATGCAACCTGTGTTCGTAGAGAATCACCACAAGATAATCAGTTGTGAAGCGGTGCGACGTGTGGGAAATTCCGAATGAAAAATGCTTAAGCGATTATGACACTGGGCCAACGCTTGACTCATCTAAGATACATTCACTATTTTTCGAAGCGGATTCGGTAAATAGATAATCATAATAAAACTTTGAACTTGTCTTATTAACGGACAACGATATTCCCTAATGTGAACCCACGCAAAATTATTCTTGATTTTTTTCCAACTGGTTGTTTTGGCGTTGATTGATCTGGCTAACTACCTCGGAGATAGAATTCCGAAAGAAAGAAAGAATAAATATTACGGGAATAATTATATTCATATCATAAAAGGTGTTCCACATGCTTTCCATTCTGCTGCTTGCATAGCAAAATCCGGTGAAAATAGTTTTCTTCCTCCTTCAGAATGGTAGCAGTTAGAGCACTTTCGAGCTGCACCACAATACCCCCTTTAATCTCCTCGATCGCTCTCGGTTTTCGGGAATAAACTGTTCGCTTCAGATATCCCCACAGAAAGAAATCCAAGGGAGACAGATCAGGTGACCTTGGAGGCCATTCCTTTGGTCCTCCTCGGCCAATCCATCTGCAGTTAAATTCCGAGTCGAGGAAACTTCTGATCATCAGAGCATTGTGTGGCAGTGCACCGTCATGTTAGAACCAAACAGTAGTACCAACTTCAGTTTCAACACGCCTGATGGCAGGTATCACATTATCTTGTAACATTTGCAAGTATGAAGATCCTCAAACAAGTTAATAAGCAACATAGTTTCCATTGAAAAGTACGACCCGGCAATCCTGCCGCGCACAATACCAGCGGATACTAGCACCTTGGGATTTCAACGGCCCAACGAACAGAGCTTGTCTCATTTCCGTTCACAGGAAAAATGGCTTCAGCCTTAAAAACCGTTTGCCATACGTCCAAGTGTGTCAGGTAACATGTGCAAAACTCTAGTCGACCTTCAAGATCCTAGGCACGAATTTCTTGTAGCCGAGCCTCTTTGAAGGGACGAAAATTGTGGTCCTTTAAAATCTTGAGCACGGAATACTGTGACATGTTGCATTGCTGGGCAATTCGCACTGTATTAGAGGAAACTGGCAAATTCTGTTCGATAATCAACTTGGTGTTTCCATGCTAAAGCGACTACTTGCAGTAACCAAAATTGAAAAGAGGCCAACAGGATATGGACGAGATAAAAGTACAATATCTTAATGAGGTATATCAGTTATAAATAGAGGGATATTATACCGATATGGTTACGTCTGATGTGAGGCAACAATAAACTCAATCCCATGAATGAGACTGAAAACACTAAACGTTAAGAGGAATAAATGCGATGACAGTCAAGGTATTCATATGGCCAGATCCGAACGAGGTTCGAAGTCAATCGAAAAATCGATACGCCATGTGAGATAGTTTAGAGAGAGAGATAGTTTAGATAATTTGTAATTTTGAAAACAGCAATATCGTTACAGGTGAAAATAAGCCGATGTTTCCGTTACCGTGGGTAACTTTTATCAAGGGAATTTTACAATCGAAAATCATCTTGATAAAGAATATTCACGGTCACCGAAATGTCCGCTTATTTTCATCTGTAACAATATTGCTGTGTTTTCAAAATACAACTTATATAAAGTCAGGATGTTGTTGCATGAGTTTGGTCAATCCCTGTATACGTATGTGAGTGTCTTTTGTCACACTTGAGTTCATCACAGACACTGACTGAACTTGATGCGTATTTCATTTTGAAGTTTCATTTCAATCTGGTTGAGTGTTCCACTCATTCAACGACGCAACTACGTGACAATGGCAAACATGTGAAAAGCAGGACAGATTGCTATTCAACCTCATCATGTGCTTTCAGTTCCGAATAGTGAGTGTATGCTATAGTTTATTAATTGTAATAGTAGTCGTCGTTATACGCACGGAAATCGGAACGCCAATGTCCCACGAGGACGAGACGCGAGGAAAAGGCCACAGGAATGGTAGTAAGTAGTAGTTCGTTTATTGGAAGAGATGAGGGCGATTAAATAATACGTATAAAAGAAGATTATTGGTTATCTAGGCTTCCACCAATCATAGTGCAGTATTGCTTGCATAATTCTTCTTCTGTCTGCACTGTATTAGATTGGCCGGCACGATCTGTCTATGATGTGTAGTCGGAAGCCGTAAGTGTGTCAGATTTGATTGATCGCAGGTGTCCAGAAACTGTAACGCGCCGCTCCAGGGTAGGCGTCATCACGTAGGCCTGGATCACCACATATAGTCCATGGAATGAGATCTCATGCACATGGTTTTCAGAATTCGAAGAACTGAGTACAGTGATGATAAACACTCAAGTGGGCCCGGGTAATTAACTTGTATGACCGAGTTTCTTACAATTGTATTCGTACAAAAAAATAATAAAATTAAGGATGTATTCTTGATGTTGTTGCTATTTGAACAGCGGCAAGATGGAGAAATACGCTCGGTCTTGTACGAGGTGGTCGACTGCCAATTGGTAGAATCAGAGATCGATGGTACGTTGTCATCCATTTTGTCATATGTTGTAATATCAAGCACTGCTTACATTAAAACGTAACTGATAAATTACGATTTTATTGAGAATATTCATTATAAAATTGTATCGTTATTCGATAATTGGATGGTATCGTACGTATTGATTCACAGACAGTATCGAGAGATTTGTATTGGTGAACTACATTCAATGGAATTATTATTGAAGATGAATAGAGCAGCTTTCTGACCTTTTCGCGAATGTTTGCGTCATCTCTGTTGACCGAAGCGAGTGCAGTGTGAACATTATTCGCTTGTTTACATGCTCCGTTAATTGGGCAGTGCATAGCACTGCTCTACCGCTTATGAGGAATCTTGTGGTTGACCTCTAGTACACCGACGGACGACATTCAGTGCCCTGTGCACACGATTTTCACCAAATGTAGTCCGCGAGACTGGACCGACTGATGCGCTCGGATAAATTCAGCCAGCCTCGTTTGATTGATTAAAAAATCACACTGTCATACAGTTTACCACTGATTGAATTTTTTGACATGTTTTTGGCAAATGATAAGGTGAGACACTGGCTAAACCGAGTTCATAATGTGAAACCGAGAAGTGTTCGTATAAATAGATTTATTGAGAACCGAAAAAAAAATAATCAACCACGGATGATAATCGTTTCAGTTCAGTTTACACAGGACAAATATGGCTCTTGCCAATCAAGCGTTCAGTTCGGTGTGTTGTCGGCGGATGGGAGTAGCTTCCAACACTGCGTACAGTTGATTTCGTATTTGTGATCCTCTCAATTTAACCACGTTTCAATAACGTTGTCTGCTTGGGGATTTGCTGAAAGAGAGAAAAATAAACAATGATATCTCCTCATTGGTTAGAGACTTCAAATTCTCACTCTAGATACTAAAGACCAACGTCGGTGAATGTTGGTGACCAACATGCTTCCAGGGCCACTCTGAAGGCGTTAAAATTGGCGCAATTGACCACTTCCGCAGGTGAACTGTGCCACCTAGAAATGACCCTGTTTGTGAAGAAGTTCACCCGTACTTCCAACCCGGGATTTTCATTACATTTACTTTGATGATCGATCAATCCACAACACCCGTTGCACGTTTAGACTCGGTGCAAATGTCACAGTAAGAAGACAAACTGTGCCAGGTTAAGGACGGCAAGCACCAGTTCCAAATTATACCATCGCATGATCCCAGATGCATTATTTGCAGTAGCATATAGGCGGTTCTTGATTACCAGAAGTAGAATTTTCGTCATTTAAATTTGGTATGAAAAACACATCCGACACGAGAAGCTAGTGAGAAGAATTTCGTCAGTGGAACCTACTTCAAAGGTTGAACGTATGGGAGCAATTTGCAAACTGCTTCTGATCAAAACGAAGCTTTTTGAGACCTTGCTATTCAGCTCAGTGATGCTGTCGGATAGACACAATTGAATGAAAGATCATCAAATCATTTTTTTACAATTGGACCATCAGTTGACCCAGTGTACATGTGCGTCGATTTTATTGCTTCTTTGCATCGTGGACAAGTGATTTTGACCGATGTGATCACAGAAGTCAAGGTCTTTGACATACACGTGGTGCATATAGTTTCAGTTTAGCAAAAAAGACCAAATGCTTTTCAAAACTCTAATGTATAATTCAAGGTAAATGTGAGTGATTAAAGTTGAATTACAAGAGAGAGTACATTACCCTGTAATCAAATTGATAACACAGAGCGAATCGCGTTGAGACCCCGTAGATAGAAGTAGAAGATTACGAGCATTCTTGGAGATTTTGACCGGAAGCAGACATCTTTTGCATCGTATTGAATTTGCAGTGGAATTCGGACCAGGACTGAAACAGTGAAATCTGTATCAGTTGTGTTGTGAGTGGTATGTTTGCACCAAAAATACGTGATTGCCAGATTTTCTAGTGAGATTTAGTGTGCTCAAAATGGTAACTAAGAAAAATACGGATGCCCCATCGGACCTTTCTCATTATTTACCCTGTCTGCTTCTAAGAATTGTGAAATTATGATGCCAATAATAAATTTTGTTATATGTCCAATATAGTTATTCGTAATAGACAACTATCCTCGTCCAGGCACCAAACTGTCAAACCAAAAACCCGTGCATTCACGTAGTGCACTGATTTTCTTCTAATGTGATTCCATTTAATCTCGACAATTCTCTATTTCGCAGTTATTTTTTTTTTGGTCGTTATTCTTGTTGTTCTCCTACACTTTGATTCCCTCTCAGATCCATCGACTTCACTCTATCCGTCTCCCTCTCTCGGTTTGCGTGTGCGTGTGTGTGTGTGTGTAAGTGAATACGTTTCTGCGTTTCTCTGCTCGCTAATATCTATGGTCACGGAAATAGTGTAAGATCTCATAGATAGTACTAGATATCTATTTTAGATGTGCTTCTGGGACTCGGCAGAGCTGTCACACTCACCATATAGGTGATTATTGTAGTTATGAAATGATTTTATTTTTGTACAGTGTGTATGTCGATTGTGAAAAGTTCAGTAGCTTCGGTGGGATTCGAACCCACGCATGGACACCGCCTACGCTTAATACGCGCATGCTCTACCAGCTGAGCTACTGAGCTACTGAGCTGAAAAAGATCAGTGCTATCGGTGTGGCATCGTAGCTCAGCTGGTGGAGCATGCGCGTACAAAGCGTAGACGGTGTACATGCGTGGGTTCGAATTCCACTGAGGCTACTGAACTTTACACAATCGACATACAAATTTCAAATCTGTCAAACAACTATTTGTACAGTGTCTCAATTGTCTACGATCGCAGTTAGTTTAGTTATGACAATTTTAATCATTATTTGGAAGTACATTTTCTAATTTCGCGGCTGATGAAAATGTGATTTGAACAAAAAAACAAGTAACACAATATGAACAGAATTGATATTGCCCCATCAATTTCGCGTGCTCTCAATCAGCTGTCTACGAACAATAAATAGGTCAAATTTTATCATGAGCATACCATATATGGACATTTACAATTACGTGGGGTCAAGCAGAAGGCACTGGGTGGTTGAGTCATTACCAAAGTCATTTTGGTATGGGTGAAAGAGGAGGAGAGGAATGTTAGCATAGAAACAGTTACGTAATGGAAAACGATTAGCCGTGGTGTGAAGAGAGTTAGACATGGTTACGTAATACGAAAAAGATACAACCAGAAATGATTTCGCACAGACGTAGAAAGTTAACCGAGTAAAAAATTGGTCCTATTAAGTAGGTCAAAGATAGTTATGTAATAAGAAAATGAGTAGGGAGAATTGTCAACGATGATTTAAGAGAACGGTTGAGATGATGGGAAGGAAGGGGGTGGGGGAATTACCATGGTAATAACAACTGCATCACAAAGGCCTTTTGCACGCATAGGTCAGGCTTTAAACGGCTAATGACAACCGCTTCAGCAAACCAAAGCATCCTTTGGCTTTGAACTTTGAGCATAACGCGGAAAGCTTTGCGTTTGTCAATGCAGTGTCCGGTATCCAGCACACGTGTCGTGCCTCGAAGGGATTAGTTGTTCGGTACATGCTCACTCTTTCTGATCGACAGCTGGAGTTCAGTCTTTCCGCCGTACCGCGACCAGCAAGTATATTGAAAAATATAAATGTAATTGGAGGTGATCGAATCATTGGATCTGTTTATGCCTTGACTGC
>UZAN01044991.1:17615-31859 GCA_900618425.1 Echinostoma caproni
TCACAGCTGAAGCGCTCGATCAAAGAAATCTCCAAGAGCGTGGATGCTTACCTTCGATTGCCAAATGGAGTTTCGTTTGTTGGAACACCTGCTCCGGCAATGGTATGTTTGCTTAATCGAACGTTGATTGATTCATTGACTGACCAGTGGTCTCGAACAGCATTGAATATTTTCTCTTACAAACTGATTGTTTGGTAGCACGTTCTGTTAGAAGTACGATATTCCAATTTGCATTTCACTAGCTATTTGTCTATTGTTCGGTTAGTTTTCTGTTGTTAGATCCAATGTCTGAACCGTATATGTCACAAGACGTCAGTCCGAATTCATTTTTTCCCACTATCCTGATGTTTAATTACGAACATCATGAATTTAGATAACCTCATGTTTGTTCTCCACCATACCCTCAGTCTGTCTGCACGAAAGAGAATGAGGAACCCAGCTACTACTGGATCGGTCGCCGATCGTTACTTCGTTGGCGTATTCTCGCTCGGGACTATGTGAAAGTTCGATACGCCGACGGTGACCAGGCCGTCGCATCCCGCATAATCACTACAAAGTTCAACGCGGATGTGCTCTGTCCCCATGGCAAACTTCGAGCCGATTCGAAATCCCTGCGCCGTTTGCCGGCCGCTTTGTGGAATCGTTTGGTCGCTCTATTCCCTGGTGCTGTGATTCCGACATTTCCTGTCCCACCCGAAATAAACGTCCTCGGTGCCACATACGAAACAAATAATGAGAACCTTACAAGCAACAAATGTACCGAATGTGAACTAATCGAATCGAACATGGTTCAACGTGCTCTGAAAGAACGTCAACTGCTAACCAGTGTGTTCACGCCAAGTGCTCGACGTCTGAATGCTCCGTTATCCAGCAGTTTGTGGGATAACGATCCCGAGGGGGAAGAAACGCGAATTCGAACGTTCCTCACTGATTGCTTCTCTCCCCGAAAAGCCCACTCCCAGGGGTTCACCACTACACAGTGAGTTTAAAGTTGCTTTACTACAACCGATCTTCATTTCGGCTTGTTTGAACTCATCCACCAAGTTTCCCGGCCTACGTGTCTGACAAAAGTGAGATGTACTACCGAATGCCCTGTCACACCATGAGTTCATTTTTTTGTGATCGGGGCGGGAGGTGGGGTTGTACGTAGAGTCGGTTTTACTGTCGCTTTTTGTGTGTCAGTGTCCATTTCACCTGTATGTGATTCACTGGATAACTTACGTTTTTATTCTTGGTTAGATTCCTTTTCACGTCTCCAGGTGATAACAATAGATTTCTTTAACCTGTTACTATCATTATTTATCAGTACTGTCGTTGTAAGAATGCCATTTCTAATACTAAATAATCGCAACTCCAGATGTTAATCACCATTACTGGTGACCAGCGCATAACCAGAGTTGTTATTATTCGTCACAGTTTTTAATCATCGGTAGCGGGATGGTGTGTACATGCCCATTCATTTTTTCCGTAATACATTGGATTAACGACTTTGATGTAAAAATCTTTTTTGTGTGGCACATTGGCCCCTTTTGAACTGTCTGATTTTTTGTGTTTTCGTTGCAGCACTGCGTCACCACTGTCCGAGCACGGTCAACTGGCATCCACACAAATCAATAAGGGGCCCCTAGTGAAATTGAAACGAGAAGAGCCTTGTTCGCCTGACCCACAGGCCATCTATTTAGTTCCCATGGAGTTCATAAATCGTTGGCGTCGTTTTATCCGCAATCCCAGTCCACAAACAGTGCTGAAGTGCTTGCCATCCGGTTTGAATGACCCACGGGTTCTTTGTCCTCACAGTCATGTAAGTAATCGCTAAGCTGTCGATCTCGGTAGAACATAGGTTTTATACTGTCGGATATTTTTTCTGGTTCGACAGATGCAAATTGTCAAATCGTTCAAACTTGATGGCCCAGCTCCGATAGATCCTCAATTCCACAGCACCCAGCCAATTTGAAGTTAACTAGCCTGTTCGTTATATATGAGCTTTCCGTACGTTACTTTGTTTACCATTTCCCCAAAGTAATCCGTAAATTGCTTGGAAATGTATCATTGCACCGTCGGCATACATACTTTGTCCTGTTGATTTTCGCGCCGTCTTTCTCGCCTGTTGGAAAGCCAACCGGGATTCCATAAGGCTTTTCAGTACCGTCCGCTCCAAGCTCGATCGATGTTTCGAANTCGAAATCAAGGATCATTTAGAGTTGACTAGTTTAGTCTGAGTAAAGGACATTTGCGAATGTCATTCTTTTCTCGTTGTCGTCTGTTTCGAGAATCGTCACTTTTCAAAAGCATTCCATATCAGTCAGGCGTAATTTTGCGCACTGACCCCATCGAATTAGATCCTGGAAATTCCGGAATGGAATTTTTTATCTTCCTCACTCATGATTGGTGTGCAAGGGGAATACAATGCGAATGGAGCTCTACCATTCTGATTCTACTTTTTTTATTTATCCACGAGAAGGCTCCCGATATATTCGTTGTAGTGGTTGAGTAAACATTTTCTCTGTACTAATAATATTGGTGCTCATACAGACGAATTCACAGACAACAGCTATTGAATATCATTNATCATTTACGTTCTGCTCAGCTGTCACAACAGTTAACCATGCACCGGCTTTGGTTGCTGTGTCATGATCGCCTATTTGAACGAAGGAATCAGTGCCAGAGTTAAAGAGGGTTCGCGAATAGTGAATTTGATTGGAAATTGTGTGGATGAACGATCGCGACTGTTTACGGTACTCAGTCGCATCACTCGGTGCTCAGTTCAGTTCAGTTTTTACAACCATTAACCATGCACACTTTCGTGCGCCGGTTTTGGTTACTTTCTTTTGGTGCCCCATTTGGATAAAAGAGCGGAAAGAAGATTGGAATGTGGAAAGCAAATTCAAGCGGAAGATGGAGAATTCATATAGATCAGTGATAGGGGAATAATGAGTGGATGCATGAGCGCCACTGTTTGCGACGCCCAACCATATCAACCAGTGCCTCTAACCATCGGTGACCATCATCCCGAGGTCCCCAGTCAGTGACCTAGTCTCCTGGTTAGGGTTTTCGTACTCTCATGCCAGGTCTTAGTTTGACCGCCCTTGATCTTTTTCCAACCGTTATGAGCCTTGGCAAACATCGCTCGCCGCGGCAACCCATCTGGTGACATATGCCCCGACCAATGTAATTTATGTAGGTCGATCAATTGCTCCAGTGGACGACCCCGGCTGCTTAAAACTCTGCGCCTGACCTCAGCATTGCTCGTCCGATTAACCCACCAGACTCGTGCAATGCGACGTAGACATCGATGTTCGAACACCGGTAATCTATTTTTATCCTGTTCCCGACACNACACTTCACAGACAGCCGTATGTCGCGACGACGCTACAGATGTCTCAAGTTGGTAAATGCCAACCGAGCCTTTTGTATCCGCGCCGGCACTTCATCTGTGATGCGTCCGCCAGGTGAGATATAGCTGCCCAGATAGCAATATTTGTCTAGTTCCTCTACTACTTCCCCAGTTAGGGTGAGACTGGGTGCTGCACCAACCCAATCTTGTAGTAGTTCACTCAGTGTTCCTGACTATCGATTACACTGATCCTGATGTCGCCATTCTGGAAGGCTGATGTGACCTTTTTGGGCAGGTCGGTTGCTCAGGGTTATCAGACCCTCATGCCGGGTCTTAGTTTTACCACCCTTTATTTTATTTTTACCCATCACCTGCCTCGGCAAACGCCCTGTGCGTACGTATATATGAACGCTATCCTTCGCACGTCAAATATGTGCATATATATTTCACGTACGTCGAAGGCTAGATGGCGTGCCGGACAGACCAAAGTACACTAATCTTTATAAAAATTGAACTTTCCATAATTTGTTTGTGGGCAGAATATTGCCAGGTTGCCGGACCAATGCAAGTAACTTTTCTTGCGACATTCACAGTCGAAGCCTTCGGCTAGCCAAAGCCTGACTCGCAAGGCTGCCGGGCGGTGTGTTAAACCGCAGTCCGTTGGGGGCCGATGCCCAGTTCGCTGGATCATCCACTCTTTGAACGGGGTCAAACGCCCAACGTACCCAATACACCTCCATACCCAATCGATCTGGTTAACACAACCACAGAGGGATGTGTCTGTGGCTAGTACGCCCTCTGTTTGTTGATTCGGAATCAGGTTTTCCTACCGACTCCCTTGGGTGAACTGTCAGTGGTTCACCCATCCTGTTATAATCCCAGATGTTGACTTTTCTTCGTTTCACATTAGTGGGAAAACACCTGCAGCACGATAAGGCAGTGAGTAGGGCTTCCTCAGCACTGCCTGTTTGAGACGCTGGGTCGTATAGGAGCATTTCGTGAGATGCAAGGGAATGATGGTTGGTCACAACTCAAAACTGTAATGAGGCTTTCGAGGCGGATCATCGAATTGTTCCCATCTAGTTTGCATGCACTCTGTTTGCAAGCACACTCTTCCCGGGACTCCGCCATAGCGCATACCTTTTACGTATCTTTCGTAACGCGAGTTATGTAGCTTTCTATTAAAATGTTGGCGTTTCTAGTTCCGTTTGCAATGCACGATATTCTGGCACATCGTTGATAGAAGGAAAGCAGTGTCCCATACCATTGTTTATTGTGACATTCCTTTCTTACGGAAAGTAATCTCTAATGCTCACTCTGAACTTCGTTTCCAACTGCCTCTCAATTTCAGCTCATCATGCCCTGGTGGACCTTGATTTCCGATGCTGTTCTCTGTCCTATTACGGCAGAGGAATGGTCCACTTTTTCCCAGTTCTATCCCCCACGCGATACTTCAGTGATTACTGGTTGTGAGGCTGGTGAAGGCATGTCAGACGAGGAAGAAGATGAAGAGGGTGAGGATTACAAAGAATCAGAAGCCCTGGATACTTCTACCCTAGATGAGGACTCTTCCGACACAACACCCAGCGATCACTCTGCCGAGGTTTATCCACCGTTGTACTTAATTCCCGATCAATCTGGTAAATCAAACTGGTGTCTACAGCCCAGCCAGTTCGCACAAGTTTGTTCTACCTGTCATGCGAAAATTCTGGCCGAACGGAACAGCTATCAGAACGCTCGATTTCGAGTGCGATTGGTTCTGAACGCGGAAGAGGCTCTGCTGGATTCCGTACAAGGCTCTACCATGGAATGGGATCAGTCCATCGATGGTCCATCCTCACTACCGACCGAACCGACTACTCTCTCGGATCCAACGAACCAGGTTGGTGCTGATGGTGATATCTGGCCCCCGAGGGTTTTGCGAGTCGATGCCAAATTAGTGTTTGGACCGCATGTCCGACTCTCTCGCATCGTGTTGGGGTGCCTCCTGGTAGGTATCCACAGTCTGCTCCAGCGTGTCTGTGCTCTCACTCTTCGCCCCTTGTCACTCGCGTGACAGAATGAGTTATTTCAAATTAATTGGGGTCATTCTCAGAATTATGATGGTATGCGGCGAAGTAAAGTTTCGGACTCATCAAAAGTCCTACCGGTCCAGGGGAATTCCCTATGATTTTCTATCTTTCATGATAATATTTGTGAGTTGGGATTCTCAATTTCCGTGCCAGGTACAAGTTTCGTTCACCTGTTGTGTGGCACGAATGCGTCAACGGGTTATGAGAAAACGCTGGAAATTCATAATCCAAATAGTGTACGAATAAGCGTCTTCGGTGCTTTGATTTGTAAGTTATTGAAGTCATATCTATTCAAGACAACGAACAAGTTTGTCTGTGTTAGGGGAGGAAGTAAAGTAGAAGGTTAATTAGTGATAGAGGAATTTGATGGGTCTACGACAGACTCAAATGAATGCCGGGTTTTCCGTGGAAGCGGAAGGGAATTCCAGTTACGTAGTCAGCACCACGCACCCATGGAAACGATCTGGCTCCACCCTGGGAATTTGGAGTACCTGTCTGCAGTACAGATCGGGCTTCAGTAGACGAATGGTGTTTGTGTCAATATTCTAAACCTAATCGACCTTGAAGTAAATGGTTGGCCTAGTTCGCATGACCCCGCATGTGCACTTAAATTATGGTACTATTTTGTCATATGATACTTCGCACCTGTCTAAGTCCAATCTGTGTACCAAACAAATTATGGTACAATACTCTTAACAGAACTTAAAATGGTTCATTAGTTACTAGTGGGCGGGATGCTGCCAGGGTATTTAAGCCAAAACAGGTGCATTTCTTAGGAAATTCACCACAGTGTTCGGTTAGTCAGATCCTGATGCGCAAGTTAGCGGACAGGAGTTTGTAAACCGCCATCCATTGGAGGCCGGTGTTCAGTCCGTCGAGTCATACTCCCGGTTTTGAATAGTGTCAAGCATCGATGTCCTATCGACCCGATAAAGACTGGCACAATCAATGGCATGGCTCGTACGCCTCTTATTGGTCGGATTGCAATCGGGGTTTATAGCCAATCCCCTAGTTGGTTAACCGACTTGGTTTTAACCCTGGACGTTGGCTTTTTGTCTTCTCGTATTTCTGCCACGACAGGCCAGTGAGTAGGACTTCCTTAGCGAAGGCTTTTTGAGAAGCTTGATTTTACAGGAGCATTTCACGAGATCTGCATCTACTCATTATCTTTGCAACCTTAGTCCATGTGAATTCTCTATTTCCTTCGACTTTACTCTCAACATTTCAACCTTCCTTCTGCTCTTTGATCCAAACGGGCAACCAAAATCGGCGAACGAAAGTGCATGGTTAGTGGTTGTAAAAACTGAAAACCGATAGTGATCAAGAACACGAGTGAAATCGAAGTAATGAGATCCCAAAGGAAGCGAGGATTTGAGGAAGACGAGGAAGCCGAATCACAGTGAGGGCGGGTAATTGATATTCACGTGTACACAGTAAACATGAGGATCGTGGAAGCCGTGTGTAGACCGCATGGTCGTTGGAACCTGGAGTAGAGGGATATGCCCAATGTCGGGATTCAAAGAAGCCTTAAGGCCACTATATCGTGTTTTTTGCTGATGTTGGCGGATCGCTGGATGGGGAAGCACTATGATGCAAACTAAGGTCATCGGCAAAAGTTGGGTTTCACTTTAACCGGAACTGTCCATTGTGAAAGAAAAAATAGCATAAGGTAGGGAAGTGAACTCGTACAGGAATGAGCTGGGAAGCTGCTGGTCGGTTTGTACCAGAGTGACGAGAAAACTTGAAACCTGCGATACTAAGTACTTTGGCCCATCTGAGCGTGCTCACAGTTTCTCCAGTAAACCTTTGTGTCATCGTGGTCTGGTTCTTCTGAGATTGCTGTCGATTGGACCTGATCACTTATGCCAGACGAATTTTACAATGGCCACCATCATAGCAACTGTCGAAAAGCATTAGTTCGTTACTCTTTTGTAATATTCTTCCCAATCCCAATAAAATAGGTGTTTAATCACTGACAAATTATTTCTCGTTTTGCTCTGTAGGTGTATGAATGCTATTCTTCGATTTCTATGGGCTTCCTTGATGAATCCGATTTGGTGAATCGTAAGCTCATTCTAGGTTCTTCTTCAATGAATTATCTCTAGGGTTATTGTGGCTAATAAACTACAGTGTGTCTACTTCCCAGGCTTGACCTTTGGGTGCGTTTGTTCCTGTTTTATTGATTGCAAATGCGGCCATATTTGGTCTAAGATTGGGATAAATTTGATACCCATGGGAAACATTGGAATGTTCAAATCAGTGTCAGAGTTTGAATACAGAAATCATAGAGACTAAGATTTAGGACACTGAGCCATATTACACAGTTTCTCTATTCATTGATGGCGCTGATCTCGATGTCTCCATCCAAAAGGAATTCTCCTGATCAGGATTTTCATACCCTCTTGCCTGGACTCAGTTTGACCACTCTTTTTTCTGTTGATCACCTGCTTCGAAAAACACTAGAACTGTTGATCTCGTTTTTTTAATGATCAACTCTCTGCGCCATAAAGCAGCACAGACCGAACTGCTGCAGCGTACACACTTCCCCTTACAGACTGTCGAGAGTTAGTAAGTGCAAATGGAGCCTTCTCTATACACACCGAAACTTTTTCCATTGTGCGTCCTCTGGGTAAGATACCCAGAAGAGGAGAGTAAGGGTAACCCCGACTAACATCTTTTTCTGTAATGAACTCGAGTGAAAAAGTGCTGCGAACATGGAGTCGACTTCTATTGTTAGTATCGAGAGATCGGAAAATTGAAATGAACGTCTCTGGTGCCTCTTTCAGAGTAGTGCCCAAGTTTATAGTAATCGACTGAGGCAAAAGCCGACCGAGGGTGAGAGAGAGAAAGACAGTGAAATGACAGGTCTATGGAAAGTGTCTGTGTTCCAGATTTTGACGATAAGTGAAGCTGCGATCTATAGAACTTAGATCGGGTTTAAACTCAGTCTGGTTCTCAAACATGCAGCAGACAATCGACGGCCTACTATACCAGCGAGTAGTATTGAGACAATGAGAGTGCGACAGAGAGATGTTACATGTCAGGGAAAACCTCATTTTCTCTGGAAATTCTCTCAGTATCAATGAAAAATAGATTTTGACCAATCGCCACTCTGGAAGATAGCCAGTGTTTTCTCGGTGCTACTGGATTGTCCGAATATACCATCCTTACACATTGTAAGAAAACAGAGTAGCGAACAAGCTCGTTAGCGGTGATTCTTCTACAGGCTAATACATCACAATTTACATCAAACTGTTTAGAAGGGAGGGAGGGGGGAATCATGACAAGTTGGACAGAGATAATCCACATTCCAGTTCCATGACCGGATGTTGCTCACACGTGCGCACTGGTTCGGGTCATTAGGAGTGGGTGGGAGCAGGACTGTGTTGTGTGTGGTGTTGACCATGGAAGACCGAATGTTCTTACGGATTGTTTTGGGGTGCACGGGGGGGGGGGATGCAGGGGGATTCCGATTACTTCTGCTGTGGCCAAAATCCGACTCCTAATCCTCTTAGATCGAACTGCTGCGAACTAAGTAGAGGGATCGAAACGCCTCGGCCGCATTAACCACGTGGTTTGATTCCACCAGGTGTAAAACAATTTAGTTGTTAATGCTCCTAATTACTTCATTATTCAGCCAGGCCAGGTGGGGGTCGCGGACTCATTCGGGTAAACGTCTGCTCGTGTGGCCAATATACATTGTTCCACAGGAGCAGGTAAAAGAGTACACACAGAAAGAGACGGCAGAAACAGACAGTTTATCCTTGAGTTGAAAGCACAAAAGTGGCCTGGGATGAACAAAATTCACAGTTTTGCTGCGGGGACCGCTTTTTCTGCAACAATTGCGGAACTTATTCCTTCGACCAAAAGGCAAAAATGCGTCAGGATGTGAGCTGAAATCAACTGTGGAAGTCAACTGTGACATTTCCTTTCGAGACGTTACCACAAAAAGAATCTTTTATATGACTGAGCCAACCTGAATCGGTGTCAAATTTGCGCCCACGAATTTTCAACAGCTGATGGACACGATGTTGGCTGGTATCAGGGGTACTGCAGCATGCTTCCATGATAGCATCGTAATAGATCTAACAAAAAAAGAACTTTTAGCTGACTAAACGCAGTGCTGAAGCAGATGCGAAGTTATGGTTTCAAAATCCGAGAGGATAGCTGTCTCACTTATTCTTGTTTTCATGCTAGACAAAGATTGAGAGAACATCAAAGTCATTCAAGGTGTGCCACCACCAAATGATTTGGCTACACTCTGATCGTTTTCGCGTCTCTTGAGTCACTATGGTGCTTTTCTTTCCGACGTGCATCGCGTCCGAACCCCAGTGAATCAACGTCTGACCAAAGACCAAACATGCAATTTGCCGACGAGTACGAGTGAGCGAAATACGGAGAACAGAAATGACGATAGCAGCCATGTTCTCATTTTGTTTCATCATGCGCTTTTTGTTTCTTTGTCCCCTTACCTAGTACAGTCTTTTATAGACAGTCTTCTATTACGAGATATATATTTATCAGCGTCTCTAACCATCGAAAACCCTTATCTCCAACATGGAAGGTGGATTGTATCAACTGAGTTTTCCATAATAGATCAATATTTTATCGCCGCACCTCTACTTTCAATACGGTCAGAGGGAACATGGAATGACAGACAATGGACATTCCTACGCAAAACGTAATCGAACCGAAGAAGTCAATGTCGAGTGATTTCCCGTTTTAAAGAACAGCTGTCAATACCAAAACGCAATAATGAGTCTCGAGGTTTCTGGGGAGGAGTTCGATTCTACTGTCTGCCAGATCAGATGAAGTGTTCTGTTGAATGTTCACATGAGACATTAGGAGGGAATGGGTAAATACGGCAGCCCGGTGGCACTCCACCAATGGTGTCGAAATGTAACCATAGGCCATAACCCCCGCATCAAGTAAGGCGATACAACTTCTATATGTATTTTTCACCGGCTCACAGGCAAGCCTGGTCCCAAATCCACAACAACAGTAACAGAACACAGGGTCGGGATACAAGGCCGAGTAAAAAGGGAGTCACAGTTAAGATGAAGAGCGAAAATAACCCCTTTTTGTTTGTTTCACCGTACATTTGATATTTTAGTGTTTTAGTTTAAGGACGGAAACATACCTCTCAGGTACTCCATTTCTCAACAAATAGTTCTGCATTATTGTCGATGGATTCGAATACCGAACGAACATCGAATAGTATAATTATCGCTGGTCCTTGTAAAGTAAACCGAGGCTATCTAAATTGCTCTAGGGTGAAAATTTTACTACTGTGTTGGTCGCACTGTGGACCACTGACTGTACACTGGGATTTCATTTATCAGAGCCACTTCAGTCATCGCACCAAGACCCATAGCATCAGGTTGGTCAGGGAGCGCTTCTTTCGCTCTAAGCTCGAACACTTGTTCGTACCCGTCATCGGTAACCGAACATTTTGATCCATTGTCAAATGAATTCCTGTCCNTCCGTCTTCCCCAATCCGAAAATCCGCCTAATGATCTTGTATGTCAACTACACGAGAAAGTTGAGATTTTTCGTTCCCAGTTTACCGCCAACTCCACGTTGCTCAATTATCCTACTCCTCCGTCTTCCTGTTTCTCTGGCAACCCTGTGAGCGAACTTTGCATTCCCTAAACCCAGGCAAACTACCTGATCCATACGGTGTTCAATTCATCAGCCTCAAAATTATGTGCTTCCGATCTGTTTGTGCTTTACGTCGCCTCCTATCGTTTCCTCTAACTTTCTACTTTTCCAACTCCGTGGGAACACGTCATGATTGCCCATTTCCCTATTGTGACTATCGTTCTAACCCCAGAATGATCAGATCTTCCCCCCTCCCCAACATCTATCCTCTCGAAAGTCTTTTAAATCACCATCTCCAACCAACTGCTTATATTCCCTGCAACGTGGAGGATTGAGTGATAGCCTGTATGATTTCCGATAGCGTCGTTCTATCAGTGACCTACTGACTCTTGTTTCACTATCATGGTTTGCTGCGATAACCACAGAGAAACACATCGAGCCTCACCTGACATCTCAATAATCTTCAATCGAGTTTGGTCTGAACGTCTGCTGGTAAAACCAACCCACTTCCGAGTTCCCTCCAGCTCTCATGTGATTGATATCAAGTTTCCTCAGTAAGCGAACCGTCTCTGTCCGAGTTAATGCGGTTCTATTTTGGCTGTTCTCTGTGAATGCTGGCGTACCCAAGGTTCACTATTCGTGCTCACCCCGTTCTATTTGTTAATAATCTTCTTTATAAACCTGTCAAACCAATTCATTCGTTTGCCGATGACGCCACCCTCCCCTACCGCACTGCTCACCATGCTCAAACCAATAGTAATTGTGACAGTGTAGTTAATGTGTCACTGGACTTTGATCTCTTCCTGGGGTAAAGACAGTCATGTTGCATTCAAAACTTCCCCAACCGCTCTTCTTTCAATTTCTTAGAAGCACTATTCATTCGTCCAACTGCGTCTGACAGACTCACTTTCTCTTTTTCGATGACCTATAACTTCATTATGCTGGCTCCTATATCTTAGCTTGCTTCTTGTGTTGCGATCGAGGTTGCTTTTTTCACCCGGTGCCAGATTTTTCTTCACCCCAGTTCGTTTTCTTCTACCGTGCAAAGTTTAAATTCGCGCTGCTCTCGAATACTGCAGTCACAATTGTGATAGATAGAGCTTAATCTTCTGCTCTTCCACTTCCTGAAGTTGTTCAACGAAAGGCCATCCGACTGCTTAATGTTCCTCCCCTGACATTCAATCGGTACTCACTAGCCGATCATCGGGCAGTTGCTTCATTGTCCCTGCTGACTACAGAGATGTCATACATCTCAGCTTCATTCTTTCTCTAAACTTCTCCAAACCGAATTTTACTTGAAAGTTCTCCTAATCTCCCTTTCACAGTATTTTTTGTACAATGGGGATTTCCTCTCGCTGTAATTCACATTAGGTGTAATAAAAAGTTAAAAGTGACGCCTCACAGATTTATTTGTCGGGGGCATCTATGGGATAGCTAGGTGGGAGTCTCAGATGGGAATATCTTGGATACAACACATCAATGGGCACGTTCTCACGCGCACGAGCTAAACACCCGCATTGTTCTATACGCACTGGGATTGGCAAATTTAATTTGGGTAGTATGCAGATTGACCAGGGCGGTAAGATTCAGTCGGCGCAGGGGATTCGGTATCACGACAGTGTAGGCTTGCGTGCACTTCTCGGGTGGGGGGTGGGGGTGGACACGTTAGGTGTGGTCCACACTAATAACTGCGCGAGAGGGTCAGGGTAGGTTTACAGCTATTCCCCAAAGTTCGTTGAATTTGACTCGCGTCATGTGTGGTGAGTATTTGGCACACTCCTGTTCTGATGCATGATACACAACATTCTTTTGCATTCTATGGATCATGACAAGTATGCATGTCTCATGCCTCTACTTTCAACTGTTTGTTGCCCTATTCTTTTGTTTGCTCACGATCTGTGCTGAGCACCTTCCCTCCCTTCATTTTGTATGGAAATCAAAATCATCACCTCGTTCGGTGCTCTCAGGTCCATTGTCGAATATTTTTTAGTCGTGTTACGAGAATTGGTATTTATTGTACACAAATTGTGTGCTGCACATCTGCTACAAGCCCATCCACTGCTCGTCACTGCACCAATGGTCCTCCCACACATTTCTTTAATTGTTTTCCTTGCCTGTCGAGTTGTTTTGTGCCGCACTATTGTGCATGCAACCGCATCATTTGGTCATTGGTCGTTCATTTTTGTTTTTTATCGCATTGATTCCAAATCTGACAGCGAAATAGTGTATGTGAAAATGCGCCTTAACTTCAATATTGGTTTCATCGTTTAAGTCGCCTAGTCATCCCTTCCCGAGTTTTTCTTCTCATCTCAAGCGTGTCATTCTTCAAACAAAATATCGACATATCTTTTTCATTAGAAATAATTCCTGGCCAGACGCTTTTTTAACTTAAGTTGTCATAAAAATGAACTATCGCGGGATGAGAAACCTTCATGTGTTTGCCATAGTTCTTTGCGTTTACGTCCAGCGTGGTTCGAATTTTGTCCGGAAGTGCTACTCAGCATGGGCGACCGGAATCTCCAACAATGACAATTTAAAACTCACGACAAGCGCTGCCCAGAAAACATATTGACAGGTTTTGATCACCGTTCGTGGTACACATTCTGAACAAATCAGTTCAGTTCTTACAACCATTAACTATGCATGCACTTTCAAGCGAAAGATAGCGAATTCATAAAGGCTGAAGTTACAATAATAATGAGTAGATGCATGAGCGCTACTGTTTGCGACATCCAGACATCGTTCAGTATCTCTAACCAACGGTGACTAGGGTCTCGGGGTCCCCAGCCAGAGAGCCTAACGGCACCTATGTGAGCCAGTTTCCGGGTCAGGGTTTTCATACCTCAAACCAGGTCTTGGTTTGATCACCCTTTATCTTTTTCCAATCGCCGCCTGCCGTGGCAATCTCTCTGGTGACGTGTGTAGCACATGCCCACGTAATCTATGAAGGTCGACCACTTGATCTAGTGGACGACCACGGTTACGTAAAACTCCACGCCTACCTTCAGCATTGCTCGTCGTATTTCCCCACCAGACTCATACAAAGCGGCGTAGACAGTGTTCATCGAACTCCGACAATCTTCTTTTATCCTGTTCCCATAATGGTCAATTCTCTGCGCCGTATAGCACCATTGGCCGAACTGCGGTAACGTACATCTGACCCTTCACAGACAGCTGGATGGCACGATGGTACCATATATCTCTCAGGTTAGCGAATACCAACCGAGCCTTTTTGAA
>UZAN01044992.1:4486-16038 GCA_900618425.1 Echinostoma caproni
AGTGAGTGAGTGATAGAAGGGAAAATTAAGTTTCAGGAACCGGGGTGGCGAATCACATAGATAACACTGCTGTTTTCATTTTCCATTGTTCACTCCTTTGGTTTTGCCAGAATTCTCCTTAGACAGGCGGTCGGTTTGTGAGCGACATGGATTCCATATGATCTGAGTAGTCTTGCTGTCATTTCTGAAACGACCTTCATGTACGGTCGGGTCGTTCTTGTTTCCGATTATCCGTCTATTGTTTCGTTCCCTCTTTGAGTCAGAGCTCCTTTAAAACACGACTTCAAAACAATTCGCCTCGGTTTGGTGAAAATCAGTCGTGCATCATTAATCCCAATTGATTTATTAATCACAGGTCTCATTGATAGTCACATCAACTCTTGTTTTAAATTTGCTCACAAGATTCTAATGACCCTCTTCATCCACTGTACCTTGATCTATCGTCTTGTCGTTCCCATCCGTCCACACGCTCCTCAGTTCGACAGCTACCCTCTCGCATTAATATTTATAAAAATTCCCCTGTACCCTACCTGGCCCGAATACTCACCAAAAAGGAACAGGTCTCAAATGAACTACGTCAAATGCTTTGTACATGATACGTATATCACCGACCTTGTTTACTTTTTGTTTTGATTATTTTTATTTCATTCTGCGCGACGAACAATGTACATTTTTAAATGAAATGTAAGCATATATGCTTACAATATTTACAAATACAGTAAAATACAAAGAAGAACTTCAGTTTTACTTCGAAGCAGCGAAAATTATCGACCAAGCCTGGTCAAAACACGCCTGAGTATTTCTCGAGGCTTGGCACTCTTCAATCAACTCAACAAACAGGTACATCGAACTGGACCACATGTACACGCCAATGCAACTCAAGGATAGAATGATGCAACAATAAAGGTCATTCCGTGACCTGGGAACGGAACAAAAATGTGGTGATCCAGACTTCCGTAACTGCAATCCATGCACGACTAGGTACAGTTTCATGTCATCCAATCACCGTTCACAAAGCTCGACCAATGGTACCCTGGGCGAACGTGACATCCGAGTTAGTACATATGATACGTCGGTGCAAACGGTTACGTGATTAGAGGATGCTCGTTCAACCAATGATATGGGCTATTACATTCTATAAAACATGATCTAATTCCATCAATAAACATGAGCATTTGCTGCTATCAATTCCTCGTGCATTTTCATTGGGGTCCGCAGTTCGGGTTGGAGCCAATTCAGTTCTAAGCAGTACAGTCCGGATTCTCGTATTCCTAAATTCAATACTATTCCGATTACCACAAAAAACCGCAATCAGGATGGAAGGACAACCTCCTCCCTCCCAATCTCACCCCCTCGCAGCATTTCAACAGCGAACCGAGTCGAGCTCAGTGAGAAATAGGGGGATAAATAGTCGGTGGAGAAGAAAACATATATTAACAGACTGGTACAAGCAGGACACTGCCACTTCACAAACACTGATGATGTCATCTCGGTTGGTGATGAAACGTTTGTAAACAAACGAACAGACGAAATGGAAAGTAGTTGCTCTTTCCCAATGATCCAAGGGATTCATGGATTCCGGTGACCAGGTCGTATAAGCTTACACTGCGTGTTACATTTGCTGAGGCATGCAATAGTCGGAATAGGGCCAAACTCGGTCAAAACATAACCTTGAATAAGGGTAAAAAAGCCATTGGTGGATTTAGATTTCCTAACTGTCAGTTATAGTGATAAAATGGGTGATATTACCGAAAGTGATAATGTACGAAAGCCTCTTTAATCCACTTTGTTTTCCGCAATCTCTCGGTAATCAAATTCGGTCACCACCATATTAGTAGTGCAACTCATTAACGCAGAAGAGGACCAAATAGATCACAGCAATGACTTTAATAAACTGATTTATCCTAGAAACTATGCTCCTGCGGGTGCAAAATGCTAATACGCACTCTCCGAGCACTGTCAATAAAGTACACGCCGTAGCCCAGTACGTTGTATGCGTTAGTCATAGTTTAGATGCGCTAGGTACATATATTAGCCAGCAATATTCCTGCCGGATACCGTAGGTAAGCAAAAGTCACCGAGGTTGTAAGTCTTGGCCTAGTTCATGGTCCCGTCATTTGTCAAAACACAAGAATGACACACTGAAACTAGGATTATTACTTGCTTAAAAAAAAGCAGCACAAGTATTCGCAAGAATACTGAAAAAACTCCATCGACAACCTCGGGTTGTTTGTAACATTTTAATCGATACATCCGCATACATTGAAGAATAAATGCGGATTTCGATGAAAAACCCTGATAAAGGCACGAGAGAGCTCTTACATGCTGCCTGAAATCGGGCAACAACTAGATTGATGTTACAGCGCTAATTACACTTAGGCGGGAAAGTGCTGTTCGTGCTGCAACTTATATAAACTGCGACATAATTATAATATTACAGTGCTGTTGACAACAAACTGACATATTGATGAATGAATTACATGGGTTGAAAAACTCAGTAACTGAGCTTTTGAGTGGGACTATGGACTGGTTGGCAATGAGAAAAACTTTAACCTTGACTGTCCAAATGGACGCATGTCACACTGACATGTCCTGCGGAACAGCAAGTTTACTTTCAATGATTGAGACCAGAAATGGGTCTCTACAGTAGTCTGGGGTTACAATTTTGCTAATGAAAGGTTTGATTTGGGAACTTCGGAAGGAAATCAGAATGATAAGTCAAGACCTTTAATGACGTTATCCCCGCGGTTCCACAAAATTAATTGTGTATTATGCTTTTTCAGTTTGACGACAGCCCCACATATACATTCCAAATCACTAGAGTGTGAGGTTGGGGCACTGGACTGGATTTGCACGCATGGAGAGAAATTCCACACTGTCCACGAATCGAGACAAACATTTTGAAATTCAGACAATCCGCGACTTGACTGGAAGTCTGTTTCTCTAATGAATTATAGGGATCGTTTCCCTGGGGTGAGGTTCGGAGCATTTCACAGCCGCAGGAACAAACGATTTATGATAGATCAGTTGAGCAAAGGCATAACCAAAATAGGTTTGTTTTTCTCTATTGGACCATTGGTATCATCATCTCAAATTGGATCACTCTGTGTGGCTTGATTACGGAGAAATTGCAGAAGGGCAAGCTGGAGTTAATTGCAATTAGGCTATAATATAAACAGTAGAGACCCCGTGTGGCCTAACTTTCTACACAGATCTGGTTTATCAGTATAGGGCATTCTTATTCTGATACCACGATCGCAGTTTAGTTCTTCTTTTTGTTGAATGGTCGGCCTGATCGGTAGACGGAAGACAGCAAATGAAATCGTCACTTTGAAATACAATTTTGACGGCATGTTTGTGCGCGCGTGTGCACACAACATGCTCCGCGTTGCTCAGTGCTTTTATCATTGAAAATTCCTTGATGACCAAACTTGTGACAGGAGATTATTTAGTTTGATTCATTGTTTAATATGTAAGAAGCCGTAACACAGTGGGACCAGTCATCTCAACTAGAGTTTCGATTTCCCATCGAAAAAAGATCAGCGTTTTCTCACTTCTTAAATTCTTTTTACACCTGATGAAACTTAATCGTAATGTAATGGTTCACGATGTAGTACTGCACGTCAGTCACATCCCTTGAAATCTTCTAGGACACATAAAAGCCATTCGGAAATGCCGAGATATGATGCGTTTTGCTGACTGTTTTTCAGTCTTTCTTTTTATCCACAAACCTCAATTTATCTAGACAACCAGACGCCAAAGAGGCACTGAACTCGAGCTACACGGTTGATAACGTTCAGCATTTATTTATATCCGCCCGTTCACTCTTCGTCAAATTGTAGAACACAGGCATTCTTTTCGTAGACCCACGATTCCTGTCTTCCTCAATCTAAAAAAGACCTTGAAGTCAGTTGACCACTCTTTACTATAGGGGTTTTTCTCTCTTAAGGATGTACTGCCGCAGTGTTTCAATTCAGCTTCTAAATACTAATGACCGAAGCAAATTATGAGCATCCGGTACGTTACACCCGAGTTCACCATGGAAAGTGCTTTTCGTCAGGGTTGCCTTCTCTTTCCGTTTTTGCTGAACTTTGTAGCCAATGTGATTCTGAAAACAGCCCCGTCCTCGTGCGAAGATAGCGGTTTTGGCATTCACCAGCCCAACTGAACCCCTTGCAAGGAAAGCGTGTGTTACATCGGTCAATCAGCTCACTTCGGTGCTGATCAGAACTAATTAATATTCAGGGGTTATTTTCAGAAATGATCAGTCAATCGGTTTCACTGCAGCTTTAAAAGGTGGATATAATACTCAATTTATTGATTTCAATGAAAACCGTTCCTATCAAATCAAATCTTCAGTAGGAAGTTTGGGTGAAAGTCTTCAAAATGACCTTCTGGGCGAACTTTGATTCTCATTTGTTTCACATTTATTTAATCATACAGACAGATATTTTCACAACCATCAACCTTTTGACAAAGGCAATGAGGAAACTAATAAGGTCCGGTTCGCATTTCGATCAGACCACATTGTGTATAGGATAAACTACCAAGTCAACTGCTGAGCGTCACTTGATTACATCACATTATAAGGCACTGTGTTTTGTGCTATTTCACTGACATAAAATGCCAGACAGCTTAGATCACGCTTGCGCAAATAAAACGAGTAGGCAATCATCGACTGGCATGGTAGAAAGGTTATTTTAAAGGATTCTATGGATATTTCTTCCAGAACTCCAACAGCTCCAATCAGGTTTCATATGTTTTGAAAGACAAAATTCATGGTAACGTGTGGACATGTTTGTTTTATTTCACCCATTTCTGCAGCGTACACATTTCCAATAAAGATCTATATAGAAACCAAAAGGTTGCCATGCAGGTAACGTGATCTATGTGAAATAGTTCGGTTCGACAAAACTAATTTGATAAAACTTACTCCATCGCAACATATTCAACAAATCCAGCGAAGAATTCCGGAATTCCGGTAGATCACATGACCACTGGTTTGTTGTAATCCAGGAGTAGCCACCAAATGCATTCATTCTACTAAAGCGAAGTGTGTAAGAAAACGGAGTTGAGACTGCATTGGACAACTGTATTTGAGACGGATCTAAGCCGTCTTTCGTTCTCCCTATTGTTTTTAGGGGTTTCGAGGCACACAATCTGCACTTCCAGATCGTAAAGAAGGCAAATATCAACCGGGTACCAAGATAATCATAGGCCTCGGATTTTCGTTCTCTTATCCATAAACCATACCGGGCAGTGGCTAATTGTGTGAAATCGCATTATTAACGCAATGCGATGGATCAAAGTTGTTTGTTCAGCAAACTGGAATTCGTGCATACGTGTACCCTTTTACAATTAAATGAATTTAGACTTCTGCAGGTGGTAGGGTTGAAATGCAGAGTGATAAAGAAGCTGTGATTCAGAATCGCGCCTATACATGAAAAATTGCAAAGACTATCGAAGCTTGTGCCAGTTTTTCAGTTATTCTGTTATTGCTCTCTTGTTAGAAACCAGGACAAAACTTGTGCTTGCCCACGATGCTCTTTATTCTATGCTTTCTTGTGGTTTTGATCCAAATTTATTCCATCTCATATTCCTATAAATTTCCCCTCAATCCAAAAGTTATGCTAATTCCAGAAACACAACTTAAACATCTAAATTAAGTCATGGCTGCTCTGCGGTTGGTGTGATAAAAATGCAAGCCTTCTGATGTTCAGACTCGTTTGCATGCACAAACAGTTTTTCATCATAATGAAAGTTCTAAAAATAAACGTGTTTCGTGTGGAATATGATACGAGTTATCTTCAACAATGAGGTGATCATCTGAATTGTACTGTTTAATAATGTTATAAGTGGTCAAATAACTGGTAATGCTTCCAATGTGATTTCTTTTTTGGAAACACGAATTTCTAAGAACATCAGTAGTACAAGTAACACGTACTTTGAACAAAGATACTGATTGGATGGCGAAATCTTAAGCCCCTAAATAGTCAAATGATGATTAAAATTGAAAATCTTGGTGATCTGGTGATGAATTTCATAAATTATCAGTTCCAAATGACTCATTCTATAAATAATGAATAAACGATCTACAATTTATGTCCTGTGAATGTTCCACAGGATATTTGGTTTTCATGTCAGTTTGTTTTCTGTGTCTCACTGGTTGATGACAAAGCCTCTCTGCCCTCAGCCAGCATAATTACCAGCGCGCTGTTGTTGCTGGTCCTCAGGGAAGATCAGCGATCGAAGTGAGTCCCTACCGGAACGGGTGAGGAATAAAATAGCAAACAGTGTGGCAAGGTTCAGACAAGGACCCTCACTTTACGGATCATTAATTGTGGAACTTCATCGCCGAGAGACCTTACTAGCACGTGGAGTGTGCGGGGTATCACCGAACTCCTCGGGAGGAGTGCCATATTCATAATACACAATGCGCATAGTCTTCGATCTAGTTGCTTTCGTATATCGACTACCCAGAAAAAAAAGTTTGCAGTGCACCTTTTTGCCTCTTAACCAGCTCATAGCACATTACAAATTACAATTACTCACCAAGCAAACCAGACGGAAGAACTTGATTGTAAAGTTGGCACGTAGCACTGTGCTAGATGCGGTGCATTTGGACTCATGGTAAATATGCGAGGAACTAAGACTCCAATGTGGTAGAAATCTGTAACTCTCATCGGCATTGTGGCATTGGGGCATCCTGTCGGGAAGAAATTCCCATAGAAAAGACTATTTACAATGTGGTCAAAGGGGAATAATTATAATGATAATTTCATGGAATCCAATTCCTCATTAGAACAATCAAACCATAATAAACAGGATGTACATCAGGTTGTGCGCTGGAACGTAGTTCAGAAAAGTAGTCTTCTATCTATATGATGCATTTTGGTTATGCTTCGTATACAAAAATTATGAAATCAAAAAGATGTAGGCTATTAAATTATTAAATTATTAAATCAGATCAGTGACTGCGGAAAATAGTGGATATTTAACAATCCGCCCACAGTCAATGTTCTAATGGCAATTGGTAAGTTCGGGGGGTAATTGAGTGATGACCGCCAAGTAGGTTAAATCTTATTCTCCGAGATTTAAATTTTCCCTGCTTGAGTTTTTCTGAGAGCTCGGATTTTCGTCTCAACTTTTCTGGATCCAGATTACAGCTCAACGTAACCAGCCATCAGCGAATCGTGACTACTGAGGTAACTTCTGGCAGAATGTATCACACGGAAGTGAATTAAACGGAACAATGTTTTGATTGTGGAATCGACGAATCGAATAACTCCCCTTTTTGGCATGCTTCGCTCCATACGGAATAATAAATACTTCAGAACTAACCCGTAGACGTTCAATGATTGTTTGAAAGAGCAGTTAGGGCAACTGCTCAGGTCACGGAAATAACCGTTTCGCCATTGTCTAACAATCCTTTGAATTCCTTGTTTATTGCATCAATAATAATACAAGCAACTCTTTGATAAGGAGATCTGAACTAAAAATCGTCATGAATTAAATATATCTGTATATATATATATATATATATATACAGATATATATGTATAATCTGTATATATATCAGCGGTTCGAGAGCAAAAAATGGAGACAGAGAAAAAACAAAAATCACAGGAGATGAGTGGATCGGGTTACACAACAGAATGGAACTGAAGGTGCACAACTATAATGGATTGAGAGAACATCGGATAACAACTTTTTTCTGTTGGCTTTACCCTATAGATGAACGCCTGCCCAGCGGAACCCCTGTACTTTTACACCTAATATGGAACTTATAAGGTCTCCACTGCTCCAGTTGGCTTTTCGGTGGAGACAAACCGAGGCCGAACTTTGAGTTGCCTCCTTTCATTTTTCTTATTGCACAGGCTAGTTTGCTTTGTTTCTTCATTTGTTCAAGTCGACTGGACCAAAATGCACGCCAAAGCGTGATACGTACTAAGTCACAAATCATACTCGAATTACTGCGAGTAAAAACAACCATTTATGTTCATTTCATTAGTCGCCATCAAATCTTGTCGGTGAATGCAGAAAATAGCTTCACGGGTGCCGGGTGTGGGCAAACGTGATTGAACAACTAAGGTCGCGTAACAAAGGGATCAGCATTTACGGTCAACATGTAAATTAACACGTTCTGTGGTAGAGATTCATTTTTGTAGACAGCTTGACTATCAAGGGTAGATAACGTTAGACAGGTGCAATGGTATGTCTGCCACAACCACGTTGCCATGCTCTCGAACCATTTGCGCGTAGTTGAGATCTGATTTCTTTACGTTGGTGAAACCAAATATCTCTTCACAAGTAAGTAAAGCTAATTGGTAATGTTTCCGTTGCTTGCTCGAGGTTGTTGAGCCCAACTTGATCTTCAGCACAGTTTTTTATCTACACAGTTTATCTCCTGTATCCCGATGATAGCCGCGATCAACTAATCATCATTCTGTTATTTTATCCAAATGGGAAACTAAAAGACAGTAACCAAAACCGGTGCACGAAAGTAAATGGTTAATGGTTGTAAGAACTGAACTGAACTGATTTCAGACTTTCTTTCAACGTACCAAACAGCTTATTGGAAGCCATCCACTGTTCCACCCACGGCAGTTGATCATAGCTGCATGGCAGACAAACAACCGGAAATATTATGTTTCTTAAATCTCCGACTGAAATGCCTTTATTTATTAATTTATCGAAAATTGATTGAACAGCTGATGTGCTTGTGCACGCCAAACGTGTTTTAGCGACCCATTTCGCATCTAAAAAGTATTTCTCGTTGTAGTTCATCTTGGCCTCAATAAAACTTGTGAATCTCCGTCCCATAAACACTAATACTCTGCAAGCAATCTTCTTGCATAGTAGTTACAAGTGAAATAGCTTAAAGTGAGAATGGCACAGTGAGTATCAAAGAATAAATATATCTTTCTGCCTCAATCATTGGAAGAGGTACCTCATCAGACCTTATATATTTGGGTATAAGAAACCTCTGCAGCTGTAGCCTCTGCTGGTGATGGTAATGGAGATGGTCATGTTTTCGTTCATCCTTCTATAAGACAGAAATTATTCTGCAGCCAGTTCAAATTCCTACCTTGTCTCCTATGAATTCAATTGGAATCACACGTAAGTGATCCGTGGGAACAATTGAAAATAATAGGAAAGTTATTTTTTCCTCAAGCGGAGTGTACTTCTTACTCGTAAATGAAAAGCCTTGATTTTGGTTGGTTGTATTGTGTTGAAAGAATGTTTTGTGCGGTTTTGACTCCATTTTAATCCGAAGGACAAACATGTAAATCTGCTACAAAAGCAAGCACACATGAGAAGAAAAATATACGAACAGTGGATTAAGGTTGTCATTCAGTCCCTAAGTTTCATCTGGAAATTAGCAGCAATTTTATCTTCATCAGTGAAGATACACACCGCAAACTAAGCAAGAAAATGTATTTATATTCAAGCAGGAAAGAAACGAAAACTGGATACAGTTTGATGCTAGTATTGAAAAAAAGATACATCAGATACATCAGAAGAAGAAGTTATCAACAATGATCTCATGCGGGCAACCCACGCAAGATTCAAACAGAAGATCATGCTATTTAGGGATATAAGAGACCATAAGCACCATAAACACATAAGCACTTTTCTGCTGTTTGACATTTATTAGGAAGTCTCAGCTGTGGATATCCACCAAATCCAGTGGGATTCGATCATGTGCACAAGGCGCTGCTAATCCCATGCGCAACAACTTTGGATATCCGGACTAGCTTCCCACAAATAAAAAAATGCTTCCGTGCTAACCAGTTCCTCCGGCCGCCATGATAGTTGTCTACAAATATCATTACAAGGGAATCATGTGTAATAATGGTATACAAATACTGCATATACAAATGAGACTCACCCCATTGTGTTCCATAAGCAAATTCGGGTCCTTCTTTCAAAATGCGTTCCACCAAAACTTTACAGTTTTCGTACTTGAATACTTCTGCTTGATGGGGCAGGTAGCGAAAACCGACACGACATTCAGTGGGGATTTGTCTACAAAACTCATGAGGAAGTAAGAAAAGTGAAGGGAAAACATATGCCGACATTACGCATTAATTAATACAAAATTAATTAATCTGTTGATCCATCTAGCTGTCTAACTATTTATTAAGTAACAAATAAATGACTGGGAAAACTTGCAAATATACGCGACCCTTTTTTCGGTTCTTGCCACTTACTGGGTGTGCGTATACGGAACTTTTGGACGGTTCATTTTTGCAACACTCTTCATAAAACCGCCAAAATAGGCCATATTTTCCACTTTGTGGAAGGCAGATGCATTTAACCCACAAAACCCGTCGCAGACTGACCGATTGTGGTTTGCCACACGTTTAAGACGCATTCTGGAAGTTTACAAAGCTGTCATATTCTTCACACTAATTGACATTACTTTATGTTTCCCTCGAGTTCATTGCTAAATTTGCAGATGCTTGCCTACTCATCCGATGGTTGTAATGCCTTCCAATGCTGTTTTGTTGAAAATAGTACTTTAGTTTACTGGTAAGATCCCTAAAACACGTAAATAAATGTAGTGAAATCACTAGGGACAAACTTGTGGACCGTGTGGCTGGCAGATTCCAACAAATATGTGAAAATTTTATTTTCCACACACTGCATGATACTCATCATTATATGACAAAGCTTAAACAGCTATCAGCATCATGGACACGTTCAAGGTTAAAACTTATATATATATATATATACAGATATATATATATATACCACTCTTCATGGATACTGCAACGGGAGTGTCTTCTGTACCACTCTGGATAGCATGAAATGCGTTACATTGATGAGGCAGGGTTTATATAATTGTCATTCTCGAAAGGCATTCGTAGAGGTCTTATTTTTCCCAGGTAAAGCTTAATATTTTACCTCACACGAGTTTTGTGCTTGAATTAATTATACCTCATTATATGTTGCTTTTTCCATTTATATTTTCTGTAAAATATTTGTGAGTGTCTCTTTAAAGATAATACAACAAAATATTATGATCTTCTGTGAGCAACGTAAAGCTCAATGTTTTAGAAACGTAAATTTGTTGGTCTGTTAGACGCACATTTAGTCCATCTGGGTTCAGTAAGTGGCCAAGCTTCCCAGGCCAATTATAAATAAGGTGGTTTACTAGATGCAATTTATTGCCGAATGCTTATGAATGAACAATAGCTCATAAAGAACGCTAAGTGGATGAACTTTACGCGGAAACCCCTACTTGGTGTACCCTGGTGTACCCGGGGTCAACAAACCGGTAGAAGGTTTTGCAATGAGGAGGGTTCTGGCTACCCAGTTTGGATTAATCGAATCAACCTGATTCAACTGAATCATCCGCTGTTCTGCGTAGGATCTAAAAAGCATCCAGGTCACTTAGGGACTTTTAACGGTTATGCTATAATAAGATGTGTCCTATATCCAACAGGAAGCAGCAAAATTTGAACGACTCTTTATTTCATTACTGTATTTCCCAATCGGTCCTCGCTTCATTCCCGTCGGAGAGGTCTATATCTTTAATTCATCAT
>UZAN01044993.1:8768-34107 GCA_900618425.1 Echinostoma caproni
GAAACACTGGCAGACAGATCTGGCGTGGTTCGGGGTTTAAGTTAAACCTGAAAGGCAAAGCAAGCAAAACGCCATGAACCAAAATGTTTCGGTTAGATACAAGCAGTCATGACAAAATATTACTGGAGCGATTGTCAAGCTTTACATAGCCTGTAGTAAATTCGATACTAGTTTATGAAACAATTGATTTTAAGGCTAGTCAACCAGGATAAAAAGGTCCGCAAACTAATGCATCGTACCAAGTTGCAGGTTGTGTTTAAAACAAGTAAAATAAGTTAGTTATACTCATCCGTTGATTTCTAACTGTTTTCCTATTATAGCTTAGTATGCTTCCCACTGAAATCAATTTCTAATATTATCTTGTTTACAGGTGACTACCTTTTGTATAATCCCCGGTAAGTAAAATCAATGGATTGAGAAGAACCTACACCTAATTAAAAGATCAATTAACGAATCCTAGGAATGCGGAAGATATGGCCAGTCACACTCGTAAAGCACCGCAACAACACGAAGTGATAAATCTTAAAAATCTTATCCACTACTGTCTGTCCTTCCATTGCAAATTATCAATTAATGCCAGAGGTTTTCGATCCTAAGAAAAAAAAACACAAATTGTTGGAGCTCATGAATTGTTTTCCCCAAATGTGGGTAGATGGTTGGCCAACGCCAATACGCGTGCTTAGATGGTAGTCTTCATGCAACTTCGACCGAACTGATTACTGAGCAATGACTGTGATACATGTGTATTAACTGGAACAAATATCTGACATATGTTCAAATTCCATCGGTACGTATTATTGTTCAGATGATCCTTTGACGATATTTATTCACACTAATTATTGGAAATCCTGCAAGACACAATAAGCCATTGTTCTGGTCGTCAGTACTTCGGAATGTTTCAGTTTCGTTCTACAACTAAACCTTAGCGTTGCGAGTGGTATGTCTAGACTGCTTAAAAATGCGTGATTGACTGTTTCTGTCGATGGTCACAAAATGAACCTTTCTGAGCGAACTACGTTGTTCAAAACAGTAAAAACAGAAGATGCGCATCCACCGTTGTACTGATTATCCTGTGTGCTTGTGGGATATCTGAAGACCTGTTTAAAATGATACACTTTGTTGTACGTATGCCAATTTACCGATACCATTGCCGTTTTCCGCAAAAACAGGTTTCCCGGCACCTCCGCGTGGAATTATCAAACTAGTACTTTCTAATTTTGATATAATTATTCTTCATAAGAAACCTTATGCATTTTAGAAACGTTTAAGGAGAAGAATGTTCAGCCAAACAAAGTGAATAAATATGTTTGCAGAATTCAATGTTTGTTTGACAGCCAAAACCTCAATGGATCATTATCGACATGATATATTAAATCATTGCAGGGGATGGATCAATTACAAGCCGTATTCAACTGGGTACAGTAATTCCTAATAGGTTAGGCAGTTTCTTCCCTGCAGCATCAAGGGCTTCTCCCGCAAAGCTCAGTGTTGTCTTTAGTTCTCAACTGATTTTCATCCGATCAGATGGTTGTCATGCAACACAACTAAATAAAGGTTAGCCAGGTGGCGGTGATTCGGCTAAAACGCATGGGGAGGAGGGGAGGGTAAATATGTCTTAACTGCAACATTTGCATGTCCCGACACCCCACCGTTTTCGTTCAGGTATTTCAGTGATATCACACACGACTAACAAAGGAATATTTCCTTTTGACTTAGTAAAACTATCGTAAAACTCGCAAACTATTGTAATCTTTCTGCAAGTTATTGGCAATAGTCTATGCTAACCATTCTATCTCGTCCGGATAATGACATGTCTCCCCATAAATTGTTGGAATCCCCAAGGGCTTGGCAACAATATGTGAAAGTTCATCCACCGCCACTGATTACCTGTAGTGATTGTAATTGGATCGTAAACATTTGCTACGGCTTGTCACACAGATGAGACAGTTTGTGCGAATTAACGCTGGTCTTTCACGAAAACAAAACGCTAAACAGTGTTGCTTAAAACTGCTTTGATTTTGTTATTTCATCAGTAACCCCAATTTTGTAGTATTTCACCTACCACATAGATAAACGCGGCCGTCTTTTGGTTTGTCAACACAATAATCTGCCTCTTTATTGAGGGTAATCAGACCACCCAGTAGGGACTCCAGTTTCCGCGATGCTACTCAAACACGTCGCTGATGGAATGATAATCTGATCTGTCCTGGGTAAACACGTTTTGAGCATGTGGGTTAAACTCTGTGTGTGTGCGTGTCTTTGTGTGTTGATTCGATCTGTGTGAACGGAACACACTGATACATTCGCGTTGGTCTGATTTTAATTGTTTATCTGCTAGCACTTCGTCGCTCTGCTTCCACAATCTATCCCTGCCTCCGACTCATGCACTTAGTTACATATCATAAATAAAGTGTCTATTCTAACTGAAGCACTTAGAGTCCTATTCAACGGATAATGCGTCTGGAAAGCACAGCATTAGATGAAGCGCCAGCCTCATCCCCAAATTGCAGATCAGACTAACAATTGCTGAATTGATTCGTACAAGGGCTTGATGAATTTAAGTGGAGGAATCTAATCATTTGAGATAATAATAATAACTGGTGGTGTGTCATCGAATTCTTTTATATTTTCATTAAAAAACAATAGCTACAATTCTTGATTTCGTAGAGAACCTAATGAAAGAATGGTCACCCAACTCATGACGAAGGCTCTGGTCTATTAGTTGGTTCAATTATAAGGATTAAGGGTATTAATTCAGTTCTACTGCGCAAACTAACATGTTTTCACTATTTTTGAAGTATGTCCTATGGTGAAAAACTGCCATGTGCGGTCGATTGATTTGGGATCATCACTAACAAAATTATAAACCACCAGTATCTTCCCAACTGTCAAAAATCGGTCATCTGGGAACTGAACAATTATGTATTTTAAATGCACAGAATAAATCACAACCATTTATAGACCCACCTGCTCGAATCAGATTTCACCATTAGCTGAAAAACGTTTCGTGCGGATTAATGACAAGAGGATATTGAGGAAGTAAACCAAATGATAGCGCGTGGCATATTAAGCAGAATTTCCGGCTCTTCCCTTTGCGAATTTCTTAATAATGGTTGATTCGTCCACTTCGGGTTTTTGCTGTCAAACACGTCATAACGGACTCTGGCTTTGGTTCCTCGTGTGCCAAGGTGAGCTTTTTTGCTCTATATCAGGTCACAGCTTACTGGACGGTTTTCTTTTTCGGTGAGCATTGCGCTACTTCAGCCTTGCTCCGTGAATTGCCTCCGTTGGCTTTAGCGGTGTCATTCACATCGTATCACCAAGCTTTAGAGAGCACAACAACTCCTTCTGGCGATCTTGATAGTTCTTTCACATCCATGTGCGCTTTCTCAGCCTTCATGTTATTATTATTGTTATTATTATTATTACGTAGTCCGCAGCTGTGGGATTCTATCGCACGAGGGCCAAGCTGTGCATATGATTCTGTTTAACAGACTCTTTGACTCGGGTCTGTCTCCATGATAGACGACACTATGTTCCCTAACTGAAAAAGATCAATTAGTTAGCAGCTCTCATTTGCACCGAGTTCCTTGATAATATTATTTACGTACTTGACTGGAATTCCTGTTTTACCATTACTGACTGTCACCCAGATTGCTACCACAATATTCAGTGTCCGCCTTCACTTCAAAGTTGGAACTCGGTGAGCCAAATTTGAGGAAAAATAACTGTATGGAATTGGTATCCCATCTCTTTCAACAGAACAGCTTAGATTGCTAGTTATCATCGAAACTGCCACATTGTACAATGGATCAAGTTCAGAGCAACAAATAGCCACCAGATACCTACCTGTCTCGTAATGAACTCCAGAAACAGTAGCATTTGCCATTTGGCAATGCTCGCGAGTCCATTTTTCGTTATTCTTCCGCCTGCTGAACCCTGTCTGAATGTCGAAATTGATAGGCATTTGTTCCTTTTTTCTCGATGTGCCTCATTTACAACATATTTTCTTCTTGAGACTAAAATTGCTGTAGACACAAAAGTGAAAGTGGCTTCAGCTGAAATACCAGTTCGTCATCACGACGACTCCGATTTCCATATCCCACCAATAGCATCGAGCATGATTTAAAGCTTTCAGTATATTTTGCGGTCTGTGGTCTGTGATAACGGTCTTTCAAATTTGGGATACTGATTGGTTATAGTAATGTACAATACATTATCAGGAATGGGACCACTTCCAAAAAGTTGCCGTGGGAATATACACAATTGTGAAATGGGCGGACTCTGTCACTCTCAAGGCAACGTTCACAGGATCCAATTTCTATTCGCGACCTGTCCCGGATAGTGCGTCCAGTGAGAACGCGCCCACCACAAACATGCCTTTACTCCGGTTGAAATACAAGCCATAAATGTGCTTCCCCAGATATATTGACAGTGACTAGTTTTTTATGATCTGAATGTAGATACTCGATTGGAATAACTCTCTGTAGTCATCCAACATGTTCAAAAGATATGCGATCGCTAATAGTTCCTCCTTGATCTGTGCTAACCTTTGATCGCAGGCCGTTAGGTTTCTACCAAGATAATTCATTGGACGTCCATTTTTAAGATCCGGGCGTAACTCAACCCAGTTGACTTCTGTCGCATTGCACACTCTAAGTGAGACATTCTGACCTTGATAAATCAACCGATATGATGCACAGAACACAACCAATCTTATCCAATTGTATTTTGACAGATGAAATTCATATTACCTGAAGGTCTCTTAAGATATTTAGTGCTCCTTCAATAAGCTTAAGTGGTGGAATGATTAATTTCGTGATGAACCGAAAAACACCTAAAAGTATGTAATTAAATTATGATGTTCAAAACTGTGCAGGCAAAAATTATTTTTCTGATCTGGATGTATCAGTTATAGATGAAAATATTTATCGTGGAAATGAACTGAATTAACATGGAGAGATCTAGGAGTAAAACATTGCTTACCCTCGCAATATTTATCTGGTTTTCCCCGGTATTCAATCTCACCACCATTTCGGCTCACAATTTTCGGAATTCATTATCCGTCCTCGTAAAATGAACGCAACATTTTAATGGAATTTATTCCCAGATTGGAAGTGGACTGAAAATTTACAATTAATTGAGCTCAGTGGCAAGTATGAAATTGTTCTCCGAAGAGACAAGCTGAGGGAATATCCTATCCTGCTTATTGACGGGGACGGTGGATAAATATGACAACTGCTCGACCAATCTTTGACGGGGGTCATTTAATGCAAAGGGTTGAGAAACAACTTGTTGGTGTGCGGTTGAAAGTAGGCTTTCTGAGTTCCTTAGTCAAACATCTGTTACAATCTGGCTTGAGTTGATAGGGGCAGCATAAATCGTTCGACTGTATCAAATTGTTAACATCGTGGCTAAATAATGTACCATTTGGTTCAATCTGACCCTATAAGATTAATGGTACCTAATAGAAAGAGCTTGAGATCACAAGCGAGACAATAAGGTGGAACAGGAAAAAGAGAAAGGGAGACAAACAGAAATGGACAGAAATTGAGGGTGTTAGCCAACCAACCAGCAATCCAACTATTCATACTCCCATCCAAACAACCACTAAGTAGTAGGCTACGGGTGAGTCAGTCAGAAAGAGACGGATAATTGATAACGGTACCCTCCTACACGGTTAGAAAGCACATACAGAGAATGCGCAAATGCGGTAGTTTCACTTTGTACTGAAATACGGAGCCCTATTGTAACAACACATGGTGAACTGGGAGAAGAATGAGTGAAATGGATACATTCAATGGTGATGATAAATACATCGCATAACATTGGCGTGATCTAACTGATTCACCGGAATCGTTCCTTGTTTTCCAATGCATTATATTTCTGACAATTAAAGGATGACTAACGTCCTTCAAAACTAAAAGAAAACCATTTCAAACGTTACTTAGGTATCCGCAGGGAAATAGGAATCACATCAACTAAAAAACCACAGGTCATTGCAAATGAACCACGTCCACTCTAATGGAGAAATATGGAACTACTGCCTTTGATTTGCACTGACCATTTTGCGAACTTCAGGTTCACGCGCAATCCTCAGTTCATCCCGTCAACTATAAACTCGGAAGCACCAGACTCGACTTTCGCTCTTATTGGAGCATATCCATCATCCCGTCCGGGCTTTGAACTGCCGAACAATTGCATGGGAGGTGTGTATGTCTCCACTGTGCCAACTAGCTCATACCAGAGCTGAGCAGAGGGGCAAATTATTGTTTGTTTAAGTGAAATCTGTAGTGATAGTCAGTCAGTTCATTGTTGGTGCGACAGTAAAGAACGGATTTCGTCGACTCCCTGTTAACTGCAATTGACAGCCTCCCACCGAATCAGGTCTTGGATCTAGGTTAAGTGCTGATTCACCAGAAGCGTACTAGTCTGGATTGACAATTCACAGTTAATTATGAGTATCGGTATAGCGTAAATGGTATTGATTTGCGCTGATTATCCGTCGAACTCCACCTCCACGCACAATTTTCAGTTCATCCATTTCAGTGCAAACACTGTTTAATCGTTTACTGGTACTAAATAGACCGGTACAAGTGAGGCATTTTATCTCTCCAGTCCGTAGTGTAATTTCAATTGGAATATTTACCAACAAAATTTGTTCCCTATAGGCCATTCACCTCATTTGATCGTCCCATCATCCTAAACGGTGAAGTATAGGTCTAGAGTCAGAGTTTCACAACTAAATTTATCAGTGCACAACTTGGAGTTATTTATGCTCACCAGCGGCTGTTTAGATATATATTTACGAGAACTGGTAACCTTACTGTTCAGACATATAGTGACAATCCACGTCAGGTTTGAATAGGATAGGTTTTGCAACATATAGTGGTTTTTTTCCAACAACTTAACTCTAAACACGCTGCAGGTAATTATATGCTAGCACATACAATACTGCTTTCCTACTGATCATTATTTAAGCGATCCAAGTCTGTTCATCATTGAAACAACCAACCAAACGACGAGTGTGGACCAAACGGCGAGATCAAGAATGACTGATACGAAAGCACTGTCATAGTGCTTATAATTTAGTCCGCATTGGTGATGTGCAGAAGTCAAACTGTCGCACACAGAATAATGCCTTATAGAGGTTTTGTTTTCAGACTATTCCGTGAAAATACCGTAATGTCAACGTTCTCGACAAGCGGTTAATTTAAGTTTTAATTCAGAGCCAACCATAAATTTTTATTTTATTTTTCATGAGATGTGCGAATCGCATTGTTCTTTGCAGATGTTCTGGTTCGCTGATACAAATGATTTTACATTTTTTCCGGGGAAGGAAATTAACTCGGTTATGACGCGCTCGTTCGTGCTATTTTCTGGGGACCTAGCATTCCTATTTTTTTAAATAACACTAATTGAATCAATCCTATAGTAAATTATTTACCTCCGTGTACCATGTCCGGAATGTTTCCAACCAAATCATAAAATGAGCGAGGTGCGATCACCGCAATAAGCTCACAAACATTGTGTTTTGACTCTGAGTAAAATTAATAGCGGACTGATCAAGCGCTGCCCAGTGGTCACGTCGTTAATGTGCTTTGCTTCCATCTGTAATGTCCCTGGTTGGATCCTCAGTTGGATAGTTAGAGTCGCGCTTTGAGTAATACCAAAACCTGATCCAAACAGCTGTACATTACTTTATAGAGTTTCAAGTTTATGCTTAATTTTTCCCAATAGAAGGCGACATTTGTCATATAAAATAAATGAAGTGAGAACTGATTTTGGAGGAAATGGTCAGAGAAAAGACTCCAAAGATAAGAAATACCTTTTAAGGTTAGTTAGGGATGATGAGACTCGAATATACGATCTTTGCGCGGCTTTTTCAATGAGAACTTCAAACGTGGTGCACGGAGACTACGTTTAGGCATTCAATCACACTTCCTTGATTTGGTTAAGTGTTCAGTGGAAAGGGTGAAAATTGCACTCCGTATATATGCATGTATGAAAGTATCAGTTAAAAGAACCTCAACCTGTCACCGATGACAATTCTAGTTTATTGCAATCAGAAATCCATATATTCTGCCCTTATATTTTTATAAGAGAATAATGTGCTCATTTCGCGCCATCAGTTGCAAAGACAATATGCAACCGTTCTACGCTCCCTAGAAATGATCTGAGTCCAGCAAAAACTGAGAATATCACGTGTGTCAACCGGCTCACTTTTTTGAAGCAATCAGTTGAGCGGGTCAGATCCAGACTGTCGCAATCTCGCAGACTGAACACAATGTTCCAGTAAATGATGTGTATAAATAGTTTTTTTTACGAGCTAAAGACAACAAAAATAGCTTTGAACATGTACTGTGTTAAAACACGATCATGAATTCCAATGGCCATGCACGAGGAGGAAGATCACGTCACTCAGTGGTGTGCGGGTGAGTAAGAGCACGCGAAATTGAACACAAATATCAATTCTCAAAGCATATTGGTTGTAAATACGTAGTTGGTATGTGACACTTTTTCATTGGGCAGGAATACATGATCGGTCCCGTTATAATTCAAGTCAGGAGTAATTTTCTGTTCTCAATGGACCGATTTAAGCAAATTGTTTTCAATTTGACGGAAAGACAAAATGTTCAAACTGTTGACGGCAATGAGTACACCCGTGACCACGCAAGAAAAAACAACAAATAATTTAACGAATACTTGATGCCCCGTAGTTTGCTGCATCAGTTTGCGGAAAACACGAGTCTCAAACTTTCGATATTTATTAATTTTTGATGTTCTACAAACTCCACTTAATGTATGCAGCTTAAGAAGTAGCGCGTGCTAACTGATATTCGTCGAATCAGCAACGGATGAATGCCGTAAGCAAGAAATAAACCATTTCCTAAATGATAAACCATAATTCATAACCGTTTTTACTGTTTGCACGTGTTTTCAAATGAGCTGCACAAAATAAATTACTCAATTTCCGTGCAGTATACGTAGGCGTAACTAGGTAATAGAATGAAACCTTTTTCAGCCTTTGGACTAGCATTATACACACTCGGGCGTTAGACAACAACGAAACGTTAAACCTAGTACTATTCTTGAAACGATAGTTGTTTTTCATCTATTCAAGTTGTTTGTGCTCGATCTGTATTAAAAACCTCGTGGTTTCATCACCCTCTAACCAAAAAGGACACTGTGAGCAATCGTTGTTTTGCGGTTTGGTAGTTGGATGTTTTCTACGGTTTGACAGACTGGATTGGAAACTAGTTATTCACTGCATTTACTTGAAGTGTTCATACAGCCGTAATTCAATCATGTTCAACCCACATTTAGTAAACATAATAAATCACACTTGACCTTTGAACAAAAGGAATCCCTTTTGTAGTTGATGTATATTTCCGGTTCAATCATGGCACCTGTTACCTCACTGAGAAAAATCATGCATGAAACGTTCCACTTTTTGTTTATTTCTGTTATGTCTATCGATAAGTGTTGGTGAGCGGTAACTCGATATGTGGTGTTAATGTAGCAATTCAGCTTTTTTTGTTAATGATACTTTATTGATTCCACGAGTACACAAATGTACAATCAATTTTCCGAAAGAAGGCCATAACGAAACATTATCTGAGAAACTACAAAACTCGGATCATAGACGGCGGATGCAGCGTTTCGAACCCTGGACCTCCAGGACATTAGTTTGATCAACTTACCCGTTTGACCGAAACGGCCCACGTTAGCTGCAGGGTACAAAATAGTCTTCCCTCCACTAGACATTTCGGATCTAAGTGATCCCGTTTACACTGTGGTTTGCAATGCGAGAGGACAGGTATTGCACTATTCATTGCACTATTTTCATTTAAGTGCGTAATTCATCCGAACGGCCAAATCACACACACACACATTTTCGATTTCAAACAGAGATCTAATGGAGATTATAGTGTGAAAGTGTACTAAAAGTAAGTAGAATAGTTCAGTGCAGCCATCCCAACCTCGAATCTTGAAAAGTCGCGGTTATGTGAGTGTACATGTTTGGAGAAACGTATTTGTGACCTTCTTCCTTTCGACAACAACTTTAGCGTGGCAAACAGCCACGTCCGCATTGTCACATGCGTACGCGAGTACGCTGCACTGTGGGGTTTGGTCGTTTGAACAACCAAATAGAAATCACGTGATAAGGCTCACGTTCTCAGTAAACTGCTGTATCTCGGACGAAGGCAGAGAGAGAGAGTAAATGAGAAAGAAGGGAATAATTCGGTGAAAGGTTCGTGTTTGATGGCTGCCGACAAATACAATCTTCGGGATGTCCCTCAACAGTTCATCCGCCGGCGCCCTTCGGTGTTGGTCTTCTCGCAGAAAAGTCCTTTGGATTAGAAACGCATTACCTTGTAAATCAACAACGAAATCTCAACGAGCGAAAGGTTTGAAACGTTACCATTTACATACCTCCAAGTTATTAAGTACTCGTAAAGAATACAAATAGATGTCTGCTCCAGAAAATAAGCTGCTCCGTAATACGAATGATAATGAATGAGTGAATGAAATACAGCAGAAAGGGAAGAAATGTTGATAAGTAATGGAACTAAATAATATGGAATTGAATAAAATAAAATTGGGATTAGTCTGAAATACTTCATTCGCGCGCAATCTTATCGTCACGAATGATTTATACTACTCAAGGTCAGTCCTAGAGATAATTGCAGTTAGGATAAAGGGTTCTCGGTTCTCTTCAGGAAGAATGATTTATGTGAAATCCACTGTGCTGATTGGAGCTATTTTACCAAGTATTATATATGCCTTTGACTCTAAATGATTATTCTTCATTGTACAGGCACACTTCGGGTTGTCATCCTTACTCAAAAGGATAATGTTACGAAAACACTGAAGGTAGGCTATTTGGGATGAAATCAGCTATCGACAGAAATGATCCTTTTTTGCCTATAATGCTCATCTACGACAAATCATATTCTAGTGGGTTTTTTAGAATCTCTGTATACGGGCGTTTGCAAAGAACGGTAAATCAGAGAACCATTGGCGTGTGGATTTGGAAGAGGCAGAACGTGACCGAATTCGAGTGAAATTTCTACATGGCTGCACTCAATCTGGATGAATTTGAAGGACGGGATAGTTTGTTAAAAGTGAGCTTAGTTGCCAACAGCCGCGTGTAGCTTGTACGAGTTCGGTTAAATAGTAATAAACTGGTTATTTAAAGTAATCCGTTTATTTCAAATAGGTTAGTTCTAAGAAGCTTTTGTAAAGTTAACCGTAAAATTCACAAATTTTCTTGATGCTTAGGAACCTTGTTGAGATAAAGAGGAAGGAGAAATCAAGATGAACCGCATAACGGGCATTGGCGAACACAATATATGAAAAAAGCGTTTGAAGTACGGTTCTAGAAAGTTAATTTCTTGCTTAACACGTACGGATGAATAGACTGTCTGCAGGATTGAAATATAGGTTTTAGCATGATCGAGCTAATACATATATTAGTTAGGGAGTAACGTTAAGATATGAAATAAAACAATAATTGTTTACGAATCACTATTCATAACACAATATGCGAATAACTCATAAACAGATATCGGTTCTGAGACTTAACGGAAAGCTAAATTATTTGTGCGAAGCAGTATGATGAGAACAATTAAATTCATTATGGTTGTATTCTACCTGAGGGAAACAATCTGAACCAAGGTTTGTAGCATCGATGTGTACAACATCACCATACTTGTAGGTAAAAATATCTGGGACAATGGAAAAACTCTGCACATATTAAGCGAACCAAGCGGTACTTTGAATTTAACCCTAATCGATGAGAACAGAAGAGTATTCTGCTATCATAAATGGGGTTTCTTGGGTCTGATTGGAGAATTAATCGAACATTACATTCAAAAGATCAGCGAAAAACGTCGTTTTCACCAAAGGTAACCGGGAACTAATTTGACTGAGATGGATGTAACCTAAAGTCAAGCATGAAAAAGTGTGTATACGTTTGAATTAAGTGCGAATTGCGGGTATTGTTAGATTAAAAAGAGTTTCATGCCGAGTAGCAAAACATGTTTGAAAGGTTCCACCAAAAAAGGTAGAGAAACAGCGCTCTGACCACCGTGAGATGTTCACGATGAAATGAACAGCTTGGTGGATTCTCTAATAGATGTTTGCTCTACGTAACTTATACTTCTTCTTGGCAGGCTTCTAAGATGGCCAAATGAGCCTTGTCGGTATCGAATATGATACAACCGAGGGCATTGTTGTCCGGCAAATAAGTATATTATTCCACTAAGGCTTGGATGGAGGCTGTATGCAGTTAGGTTTAGGTGCGGTAGTAGAATGACGATCAGATTTTATCCCTTCGAAACCAGAACTGTTTCGTACGCCATAGAGTTAGGGCAGACCAAATCGAATGGTAGCTCTTTCATCTAAATCAGCAAAAGTTCATTTTGTTCCCATAATTTCTGCTGCTGGTTTTAAAAACAGATACATTAAGATGAGGTCCATCAAATGCGTAATGCGAAGGGAGAGCACACCGCTGTGTTTCAAAAGGAGAACCCTGGGTATACCAGAAATTAAGGCAATCAGTGTGATGGTAAAAAAAAGATGGAGTTTTTTTGGGTAAAATACAATAACTTTAATGAGGAAAGAACTGAGTTCATGAACCAAATCAAGTTTTCATGGAGCATTTCCTGTTCTTCATAGTTCGGAATGTACGCCTCCAATTTTATTTGAGGTGGAATTTCAGGGAAATCCCTGAATAATACAAATTAGTGCAGTGACTTGAATTTTTAGCAAGAATCCGGTATGGAATGTTGAGTAGCGCTCACAATCAAGCTGCGTATAAATCAGAAAAAGAAAACATACAACGTTTATATTGCTACATTTTTATAACTTCTTGGGTAAATGCATTGAACCTCTCACATGAAAGTTACAGAAATTGTTTATTCTAGGTGGCTCATTGCATTAACGAAATGTGAGCACACAGAATAATGCTCTGGCAATACAGGTGATAGATATAATGAAACTCCATTTGATCACAAAGAAAATATTTTAGGGATCACAATCGGCCAGTACTTTACTGCGTTAGCAGTTGGGCTTACAACAGAATAGAGATAAATGTAATTGTAAAAGATTCCAAGTTTTGGGTCAATTTTGTGTTCTTAAATCGATTACAGTTTACTGAAATAACCAGCCTGATATCTTCACCATCAAAATGTTTCATCAGATCGCTCGTGAAAACATCAATGTAAAACAACTCCTTACTTAATTAAATCGTTCCCAAAATTAATTTCAAAATAACAACATTTTTTTCTATTTCTTATTTCAACTGGTACCCACCGCGTAATATGAGTGATTTTGTAGTGAGCTAGTGAGTAAACGAGTAAGCTCCGAATAGCATCAAGTGATTACTAATCCTGGGACTGGGTAGAAAACGGGCTTTTGGTTGTCATGGCGTACGAAGCCCTCGATGTTTACCTTAAACGAGGTATTTTTATTGATTATCCCAATTTGTGATTTATTGACAACCTTTGATTTTAGTTAATGTTGAACTGGATGCGTTATATGCCCGTTCACGCAATTATGTAATGATCTATCCGTTCTGTCGATGTGAGATTCGCATCATCAGCATTCAATAGCATAAAACAATTACTGTTCAGTTTAGGAGTGGTGGACGTTTGCAAGTATTGGATTGATACGTTCTAAATTAGATCTGCAGCTTAGGCATACCATTTTCTCATCGATACTAGCGGTGGTATATTATTAGGATTAGGATTATTAGGATTAATCCACAAGGTGATGACCGTCGATGGGGTAGCTCAGAGGTAAGGGTTCGAAGTCAAAACTTGAAGGTTCACTGTTTGAGTCCTGAGGTGGACACAAAAAATACGCACTGCTGACGATTCTTAAACAGGATGAAATAGTTGTCCAATCCTCTTTGTCCATTTTGTCAATGAAGAGTCGTGTGAGGCAAGCATTTAGGGTGCTATGGAGAAGCTTTTAGGTGAGCAACTCTTATCAATAATCAACATGGCCATTGGGAGACAGTGTGTTATGAATACGGGGTGCATCCCATCAATCATGACAGATTTGAAGAAGTTGAATACGACTTTCCTTTTGTATCACTATAGATAACCCTGTCTGTATGCTGCATTACAGTGAATAGATGCAGTCGGTTGATATTGTTTGTTTTAATGATTCAACTACACTATAATGATTGTTTGAAATTTGGGTAAAACGACCGACATCAACTACTGATGTTTCCTCTCGATTAAGTTGTTTTGCTTGTAAACGTGATTAGGGGATTAACTTTAATCCGATCAAATTTTAAATTCTGCAGGTTGTAAATAAATGATAGGCACTGAACACTCGTACAGGCGAACAAAGTCACTATTATTTTCTTCGATTACCTCACGAATCGTCGGACAGAATACCAACTGAGACAACAAAATCTCTTTGGAATGCGTTACATATCACAACTTAAATAATACTGCTTGCGATCGGTCCTCCGTTTTACGCGCTGTCAGTCACCTGATTACACATTACATTCGTGTTGAAATGTTAGAAAGGGGCCACCAAAGACAAATTGTTGATGCAATGATTAACTATGCTTGGATAGCACACAGTTATCGACTTTGATAGTTTATTGTTAATTGTTTTATCCGGACCGCCGAAACACGGCCAACTACATTTCATACACATGTTTTTAAAAGGTCAATGTCAAGGTTTCACTATGGTAAATACATACACGCGAATGTATTTCTTCTCCAATAGGGTTAAGCGCGAATAGGTCCATTTTCGGTCTATGAATAATAAGGAATGTCACAAATTATCCATATTTAGTGCACTGCTACGGATGTTGAACTATAAGACTCGTCAATGTTTCATTCAGTTTGTGTTGAAGGAATCGTTTATGGGTGCAGAAACAACGTCGGTTGATAGCTAACTGGAAACGACAATGAAAGCCGCACGCAGACTGGTATCAACCAACCAATGGCTGAAGTTGAGAAAGCGAACGACTTTAAGAATGACTGACGATAACATAATCGAGTGAAAAATTATTCCTAGAAGTGTGTTCGGTTGCGATCGTGATTGATATTATCAGCGTTATGTATATGCGATCTCAAAGAATACATACAGTTTTTCGCAAAATAACTGCAGTCTACGGGAGCAGGGGTAGTGCAGATCATCCTAAATAGATCTAATTTATATTCTTGACTATTATGTGTATACACAGCGAAAGCCGCGCAAATGTTTTTTTTTATAAGTATACTATCTGTTTACACGAGTGATATTATCGTCATTATGAATAACACTCAGGGAGCATTGAAATTTACATGCGATGGCTTCGGTTAAAAGCACCTTTTGATCACTTTAAGTTTTGGTTTCCAGTCAGACGAATGAGATCATGTGTGGTAGTCCAGTTGACTTTTTTCCCTGGTTGACAATTTAGATCTGAAATACACAGTTCACCAAATACCAGCAGAGTATTGCCAATGATTAGGTTACAAATGGCCACTAGGTACGATGTCCATGGGAGTCATGTGCACTGTCAGGTCTTAGATCGACTATTTTAGTGGCCACCTATCCAGTATGTTTAAATCTCAAATGACTGAGCGTATTATGGGTGTCTTTCGGATTGGGGACATTATCCATTGATTCATATTCTTTGGAAGCTAGCATAGATTTGAGCACAGCTTGGTATCTGTGGTAAGTTGGCAAACATAAGTCAAGGAATATTATGTATGAAACAATTAAACATCTCGAGTAATAGCAATCCAAAAGGTGCTGCAACTGTGTTCAGCCTGTGAGAACGTAAATAATAAACATATGCGTACCACTTTTGCCCGTTCGTTGTCAAGATATCTGGAGGTATTTTCGGGACATACAATTGAACAACTGAACGTGTTACAACCGTTAGAGAATATACTTTCAGGTTATTATTAGTGTTGCATAGACGAGCCATTCCTTCACAAGTTGTGAGCTATGAAACCGTACTCACTTTAACTGTCCAAAACTGAAATCAAATGGAAATGTTAGTGAATTCCATTTCGCCTGTTCGCCGAGCTTGGCAATTTGTTTGCAAACGTTTCATCACCATCCGAGGTAACATCAACAGTGCTTGTTTCACAAGCACTAATGTAAGGTGCTACTCCTCTTCGGTAAGCAATATTTTTGGTACATGCACAAGGTTTTAATGAGTGGATTCTCACTATATTCAAAACTAAATAAAAAATCCTGGAGGGAATTAGTGCATTCAATATTGTAACTGATGAAAATGTCATCATACCGTTGGCCTATTCGGCCACTAAATGTGAAAATTAATTACCCTGATTTAGAAGAAACACTTAGTTCTGTGTAACTCATGTTAAACCAAAAGGCATAACGTTCGTTTAAAGATAACACTCACCTCAGTCCAGCACTCGCTTTTTGCATTGATAACTCTGTGTTGTTTTCGAGTGAGACGCATTTCGGGTAATCCTGAATGGAAATTCCAAGCTGTCCATCAGACAGATGAAAGTAACACACTGAAGACGCCTGACATTCATTTTTCATAGCCAGTATTCGAATAAACGGTAATCTAACACTCGGGCATTAAAACGACATGGACTCAAATAGTGATGGGCGTGCTTCAGCTCGGTAACATTGGATAAAACAATTCCCGGCATATGGATATACTCTGTTGTTGTGGATCAAAACGAGTAATTTTCTACAGACCACTGGATTAATGAGGTAAAGGATTTTCGTAAGATTGTGAGACATACTCAATCCTCGACGAACTCGGTCTTTCACTGTCTCCGCAATACTATGTCCGTTCGCTTAACTAAGTGATCGTCAGGTGTTTCAGTTCCATGACATCATTTACATGATACGGACCGTTTTTCACTGTGTCACCAAATACACTTTTCTCGTCACATTTTGTCGGTCGAAAACAAAACTAACTGTTTAGCCCCGCTTCACACCGACCCTCCTCCCCCTTTATGATATAGTTGTACACTCAATAACCTGTCTTTCGCTTCGCCGTCATATGTTTTTCCTTGGCTTTGTTATATGTGGATCACTTATGATATTTTTTTCATTTGTGAGGCGTTTGAAAGGGGTCTGGATAAATCCCGCCTTCCCTATCCCCCTCAACTCTGTCGCTGCTACTTTCATTTCTATTTGAACCAATAGGGATGAGCTGCGTTTCAAAACATTGTTCGGACCTCCGTCCAATCCTCTTCTATTGTCGCCCTGTCGATGTTGGTACATTCCCCTTCTATTGAATACTAGAACTGGCTTCGCAGTTAATCCATCCAAATTCGTGGTTCCTCCTGTAGGCATATATCCTTCTTTATTTCAATGATTAATACAACCCGTGTTTCTGTGATGTTGAGATACGTCCTGTTCGCATCACTGTTTGTTTTAATTATATAGTTCTTAAGAATCAGGTTGCGGTGACTTTCGATCGGGAGCGTATGCTTATCGGTAGTACCAGAATTTGGTGTACCTAAGGGAAAATCAACTGAAGTTACAGACGGTGTCACTCATTTACACGAGGCATTAGACAATATTAAGTGTTGCATAAGATCCTAAACAAATGCATGTGATCTACATGCAGCGGTGGATTTACTTGGAAATGAAGGAGAATCCCACAATGAGACGGATGAAATGTAGTTTTTCTGTCAGTGTCGTCAACGAGACCACTACCTGGATTAAGAAAAACTCAATGATGGAAGAACAACGAATGCGGTCTACAATAAAAACTAAAATGCTTGCTTTTGTCATCTACACGTACGCAGAAACACCGGGTCATTGCAACACTGTGGTCTGTGGACCTCATTTATTTGAATTCTAAGCATTGCACCGTTGTTAGGACATGTTGTACATAGCAGACATCGGATGGATGGCAAAACGCATGCCAAAGGTGTCTGCTCAATGTTGAACTTGCTAGAACTGCACAACCGATGAAACATTAAATCTATTCCACCGCGCCCTCGCGTTTTTCGCATTGATCAGCTACCCAGGCATCATACATGGACCTGATCTATGTTTTAACATTTTCCAATAATATGCTAGGGTTTTGCATTCAGTAATTTGATGGAAGACAGTTTTGTACCTTGCATTGAAAAATCCTTTTCTAATAGGCATATGGTTAGAAATACGTTTAGCAAATTATGAATTGCATTTCCATTTTCCGGATCATTTTCAAATGTTCGAACTAACAGAGAATAATCAATAGCCTGCCCTGTGAGCATTTCTGATGTAAAACGTGGTACATGATTCTGAATGTTCATGTGTCTGTGTGTGCGTACGCGTGCCAATCATTATCTGAATGCACCATTTGGGACCAGCATGTGACTGATGTATGAAGTCCAAGTTGTACATCATCTCATCTATTTTATCCTTTAGGAAAAGCTTGGCAGCCTGTTAGTAGAAGCCATTTGAATGTTTCTGATAAATGCGCAGAGAACGAAATTTTCATTTGAATCAAATGAATTTTGCTTTTCACTCTAAAATAACCATTCCCTGTTAGGTCAATACACATTGAAACCATTATCTGTTATGATAAAATGCTACCTTAGACGGTTGATACATTGAACCTTTGATGTAAAGTAAAAATACTATCATTTTTTACATGCAAATCTGTCCCAAGGGGAAGGTTATTGATGAGAATAGGGGTGAGCGCATTACAGCACTCGAAAAAATGATTAGAATTGATTACCTCGGTTAATAGAATGTTTGAATTTTAAATAAAATTATCGATAAATGATCCGTTTCAAACGTCTTTACCCAACTTCAAATCATTTCATCATCAAAACAGTAAACTAATGAATGCAATACCTCATTTATTTGTACTCAGATATTTCACCTAAAACTATGATCTACTTAATATTGAAGAAGAGTCTCTGGCTATAATTTTGTTTCTGAAGGCTTAGGTGGGATGATAATACGACGAATAAAAGATTACTAGATATGAACAAATAAAACAAACGCCTCGTTGGCTAGCGCTTCAAATGGGAATAGCCCTCGTGCCCGGGACTGAATTCCGAGGATTTAATGGATGCGCACTACTCACGACTCCATTGCTCGTGCTTCCGTGGTTAGTTAGTGATTGGTACAACTTTTACTCCGCTTCACGAATAGTTCCCCATGGGTAGTGTCAACTCAAATACCAGTAATCAAGAATAGGGACAGCTTAATCCGGTCCTCAAAACATTGAGATAATCTGTTTTGCCAGTTAACTGGTAAATAAGTATTGGAATAATGATGGTACGAACCATTTTCAATGTTGGAATCACGAAAGGGTTGAAGCCAATAAATAATTCAATTTAAAGTCGTACCCAGTTGTTCACTGATTTGATTGTTTGTCTGTGTAGCACATGTTACTAACCCGGGCGGGATGCATTTACTTGCAATGTTGCACTTTACCAGCCTGACTGTAGTGAATTCTATGGATTGGGATTTCCATAAGAACTGATGCCAAAGAAACGATAGTGGACAAAAGTTGCAACAGCATGTGCTGTTAAGCCAGAAATACAAGAACGGTGACGACAGAAGATAGAAATATATCGAGAACACCTGTTCCGTTTGCGTAAATCCACTAGCAGAACATGAGCAAGATTGATATCGGCTATCAATTTCACATGCTATCAACTGGATGGACTGGAATGAGGAAAGAAGACCATCACATACAGACATGTACATAATCACAGCAAATCAATTAAAAGACGTTTCGCGTTTACGAAATTGCCAAAATATTTTAGATTTGAATTAAATAAATTTGAGAAGGCATGATTGAAACGAGCAGGAATTAACGACGTTGGCATAGTTACGGTGACTCAATGATTATTGGCTCTCTGTAAGGGATACAAAGTTGAAGATGCTTTCCTTATGTTAAACATGAGAGCAGTTCATCCAGCCGATTTGGACTATATAGTTGACTTGATGAACCGACACCTTTGGGTTAACATAAAGTCTGAAGGGTGGTCGGTTCTATTCAGTATAAATTATACTACCCTCCCATGCGTAATTGACTGTAAGTGTGAATAAATGTCTTGCCTAGTAGACTTAGAACAAGATTGTTCAAACCAACATAAATCTCCTGTACTGGTATAAGGCTGTCGAGTTGAACTATCGGACAATGAACTGTGTCTCCATTCGTTTTACTGGGGTCCAACTAATTGACTGATCAACAACGATATTGACATGAACGGAAGTGAATGTGTATTTCGGGTCAACCCCAGTGTGTGATGGCAAGCACAGAGTTAACGCACGCAACTTCATTGTGAGGGGTCCGAAGGTTTGAGTCCGAACGGGATACACACCACTAACAATTTATCTACTCTTCTTCCAGAGGTCATGACTGACTGGATGATGTCAGAATTGTCTATGAATACGAACTGTGAAGACCATTTGATTTAAATCAATGTAACCATGCGCACACCAATACTCACAAGTGCATATAAGTTAAATCTTGATGCAATAAGGTTATGCAATACAAATTTGGTCAGTCCACTGAAGTAAGTGAAATGGAAGTATGCAAGATGGATTTTCAAATATGGCAGTACGTGAACATGTGACTAAGATGAGAAGGGTGGCATAAGGTGATTACCAAGGTAAAAATAATAATGATAATGATAATAATAATAAAGGGATAGCATTTAGCAGTTAGAAGGTGAAGGTTCAAACGGACAATTACAACTACCTTGGCGAATCTATTAATTATCGGGCTTCAACGTTTGATAATAACATGGAATGCCTAGAGCTTATCAATGCAGTGTCTGATGTCCAAATTGTCCTGACGCTGTGCTTGCTAGAAGTTCAACGATTTAAAGTACCAACAATTTTGAAACACGTTCATTCATTTTGTTCCAAATCTCTTTCTCTGCTTCCAAAAAATCGTAAGCATATTAAAACAACCAAATACACCTGGAAGTGACTGAATCATTAGATCTATTGATGTTTGACTTAGTTGGTGACATGAATAGGTTTTTTGATAGGATGACGAGAGTATACTGCTGTACGGCCCTGACGGCAAGCTGTGCAAATGAAACTGTTTAAATTTTAATATAACACATTTTTCTTGCGAGGTCGCAATCTATTTATTGCATGTTGATAGGTGATAGTGAGCACTACTACATTTGGGGGAAAATGAATTCTGCTCTTCTAGGGTTACTGAGTGAAATAAAATTGAAAATAAAAAGCTGTCAGAAATCTTGTTGATTAGTAGAAATGTTGAAAGAAATTAAGGTCAATTTGGTTGGCAGTGAAATCACGTTAATTTATTTATTCAGCTAGTAATTAAACGTCTAATTATGTTGTACGTTCTACAGACAACGAACATGAAGAATGTTATTTCCAAGAAGAGAAATGAATCAGACCAATGGGAATAAGGGCCAGAAAGACGATTCAATGAATAACATTCAATGAATAGAACGGATGAATGAAGCCAGAACGTAGTTCAAATGTTAAACAGAGAAAAAACAGCAAACAGCAAAAATAAAATAATGTCAGCATAAAAAATTACACAGCGTTCAGTTACTACAAAGTGCATAAGTGTCACACCTTTTAGATGATAAAACGTTGACAACTTAATCGTTATTTCCTACTCCATTTGTTCCGTCAAATGACTTGCATTATTCTCAACTGAACTGAGATTTGTGGATGACTGGGAACGACCGATTGATTTTGTTAACTGTACAGACTGATGCCGAAAGTGGGAGTAGTCTAGACCTTGGATTGTCCGATATTGGAAAGGTTTAATCAAATTCTGGGACAATCATGACTTATTTCTGTCTTCTCATCCAAAACAAACACTTTGATCTTTCTTAAGGAGATCCATGTAGCGCGTAAACGTAAGGGCTTTCAGTGGTTTGTGTTCCATTGTCCGTACGTTTACACTGAATTTTGTTGTTTTACCAGCACCGGTTTCCAGAAGATTTCGAGCCGATCCATATCCACATAAGCTAAAGAAAAAACGTGAAACATACCCTACTACATTTCAAGTCGGGGGTTGGGCGAACTCTGTACCGGGGTTGAAAAAACGATGTTATTGATAATCTCGTTGCTTGTGTCAGAAGGCACATTAATCAGGTTTTGAAATCGAACAGTGCGGCATTAAACAATGGGGAGAAGTGCAACCCAGATCGGTCCGGTTGACTGTTGTTCTACTTTTGTGACTTGTATGAAAACAAGTTAGCCTTCGGCTGTTGGGAGTACGGTGGAGGTTTTCTAATGGTTTGGGTTGAAATGCTTGCGAATAGAAATTCTCCAATGACAACTCTCGATGAATATCAGGCACTTGATTCATGTATGAAAATCAACCAATGCAATAATATGGTTGAAACCCTTGCCTGTATTGGGATAGAGAACTGGACAGCAGTTTCGTCCTGTTTAGGTTTTGTAATTATTGCATTTGTTTTTGTTTCCTCGCCGGGACTCTAACTGCAAAATATGGAGTTGGGCACCAAAGTTCTTACCCCTGGGTAAATGTCCGAGGGTGCAGCAATGGGTAATAGAGGATCACCCAGTTAGTTAAATCCGTATCCATAACTATCAAAAGTGTGCGTTGCACGAACGATTAAATGGGCTTATCGAAACACGATACTCAAACAGAAGATAATTTCTCAATCAATACAGCCCACTCTGGTGGATACTATTGAATCACTGTAATAGATCAAATTCCTGGATCGGTCAGTTCCTAGCCTGGATATGTACTACTCGGAAAACGTCTGAGGGCTAATGATGAGATGGATTTACGAACTGTAGATTGCAATCCTTCAGGAGCGAAGTAGTTTCCAATTTCCAACTATTTGGAATCTGATTGTTAATATGCCTGCCCAATAAATGTGACTGTAAATATCTTCGGTAAATTGATTAATAATATAGCCATTGACCTGTGGTTAACCAGCATGTGTATAATAAAAATGTAATTAGATCAATAGCTGCTAATAAAACAATGCAGTTGTTTGCTGTTGGGCTCCTAAAAATCAGCAGTCGTATTTACGGTCATCGGAGATTCCGTCATTTTGTAAATTGTTGTATTTTTAGTTTTATCAATTACATTCGAAAGCAAAAATGTTTGCACGTTTAGTGTAAATTTTGAAATTTTGGAAGCATATTTTAAATTGAAAAATTCATAAATTCTCATCAGAAATGTTCCACAGAAGCAATCCACTAAAGACAGTGTATAGCAGAATGTTGAAATTACATGCAGAAGTTTTCATCATTGTTATCTTTTTGTGCAGCAAACATAGACATAAACGGATTTGTATTCCTCTTTAAGTGTACTTGTCATATTCTGTTTTTGTAGAGTTAAACGAACATCTTAAGTAAGCGATCGAAATGCGGGCTTGGTGAAGTTTGTGAATGCATACCGTTCAAGCAAGAACCAGATAAGAAAATGGTCAGCTGAAGGTGAAGCCCAAATTTCCTAATAAATACCAAATTCGGTAAGCGCGCCCTTCGATTGGCTGCGCTACATTTTCTCCCGCTCGGAATTATTTTTATTTTCGTGAATACCACATAATGATCACTCGAAGGGTCTATTTGCGGTCTCAATTAATGAGTTTCAAAGATGATACGCTCAATTTTGTGCCTTCAGTGTCTTTATCGGGTCATTTTCGGATTCCAACTAAAATGAAGAAACGCGGTGGCTGGCAAGCAGCGCTTAGTCGCACACCAGCATCCAAAATGACTGTGCCCTCATTGGTCAGTACGAACATTCGGTCACTCTTCGCAAAGATGACGGATCTAACGTGCACCCTTGATTCACGCATTCACTGTAACACGTGTGCTATTTGTATTCAAGAATCCTGGCTTGACAATAATGTCGAGGACTCACTAGTTGGAATCAGTGGCTTTAAATGCTTTCGTAAGGATAGAGGAAACTGCAGGAAGAAAACAGGAGGTGGAGTGATCACGTATATCAACTCAACCTGGAGCGGCAAGTCGGAAATTCTTTTTGAATATTCCGCCAATGGCATCGACTGCTTAGCTATTCAGTGTTTTCCAAGATTTTTTCGATATAGAAGTATAATTATTACCAACTTATACATAGCCCCCTTTTGTACCCAGTATCACATTTCATCTTTCTTTGATGAATTTATTCCGTCTTTCGTTCCACTCATAGATGATAGTCTCCAAATCATTGTTGGTGACTTTAATCATGCATCCACCTATCCCATAACTTCTTTTGGCTTAACTGATATTTGCTTGGCTCCCACCAGAGGTGATTCATTTTCAGACAAGGTAATTACTAATCACCCATAACATTTTGCCCTTAAACTTGCAGCCCCTATTTCTACTAGTGATCATTCACTGATTCTCGTAAAACCCACAGTGTACTCCCGTCCCACTCACAACACACTCACGAGAACCAACCAAATCACTATTCGTCTCCGTAATCTTTCCCCAGGAAACATCCTCCTTCTTAAGCGTTCTGTTGGTGTCGTTTCTTCGTGGTTTTCTTCTTATCCCTCTTTACGTAATGCAGTCAGCTTGTGCACTGAAACACTTAATCATATATTTAACCTGTGCTGTCCTTTTGAAACTCTTTTTGTTTGTAACGGCAGAATAGCATCTCCCTTGCTGAAATCATTCAGAAGACAGAAGGAACGATTGTATAAATCTAGAGACTCAGCGGCTGTCAAGCATTACACCAACTTGATCAAAGCTGAAGTTAAACGCCTCTCTGCATCGTACGCCTCCCAGCTTCAGCAGTGTAACAATAGCAAGCAAATTTGGCAAGGTATCAAATTGCTGTGTGGGACCAAATTCAAAACGTCGGATTGCTTAACGGATTTGGACAGTGTTAATTCAGCATTTATCCACCCATCCAGCGATGCGATCACGCCATTTGCTATGGAATATGCCGTTCAAGTGGAGGCCGTCTCGAATGACGAAACTCTTGAACTTTTGCGTACTGTGAAAACCACGTGCAGTGTTGGTCCAGATGGTCTTTCATCTACCCTTCTGAGATATGGAGCCTATTCTCTTAGTGAGATTTTCACATCATTTTTCAACAATTCCTTAAAAACCTGTTCCATACCAGACTGTTGGAAACCAGTTACAATTGTTCCCATTCCCAAATCCTCTAATTCAAACGTTCTAACCAAACGCTATCGTCCCATTGCTTTAACCTCTGTTGGACTTAAGCTAGCAGAACGTGTTATTCTTAAGCGCATTCAGTCTTCCATTGATGTCCCATATGATCCTCTTCAATTTGCTTATAAACCTAACGGATGCACCCTTGATGCAGTATCCTCTCCTTTACATAGAATTACCAAATCCTTGAATGATTCTGCTAAATCTGTCTGTTGTGTCTTTCTGGACTACTCCTCTGCTTTTGATTCTATTCCTCGTTCCCTTCTTCTGC